>KV425950.1:6829-181524 GCA_001632375.1 Exidia glandulosa HHB12029
CTCACGGCGAGAGTGTCATCGTCGTCTGAGCGAGCGACGTTATACGCGTAGCGCTGCCGTCCGAGCTTGCGCACTCGCTGTCTCGTCTCGTCGCGCAGCAGGTCGCGTCATCACGACACGTCGTCGACCCCGTCACCGCCGCCATTCACACCCGGCGCCGTCATCGCGACGCGCAACACTTTCAAATCGTACCCGCCCTCCTCGTTGCTCAGCTGCAACGATCAGCCCGACATTTTTCGACCTCATTTCGCATGTATACGTAGGGACGTTGTTTTACCCCTGTGCTACGTCCTTCTTCGTCTTCCAATCTACTTAGTTCTTCCGTAAATTTCCTTGAGCGTGATCATGAACCGGGATGCAAGAATTTATTAATCAATGGGCCGGGGGATTTTACTAATATACAAGAGAGCGGATAGGGTACTGGTGTTGGAACCGGGGATGATGGTGTCCCCGGCGGCGGCGGCGACGACGAGGAGCACACGATGACGACGGGAAGAGAGTCCGGCACAAACAAGCGCAAAGTCTGTCAGTTCTTCGGACGCTCGATGCGCCTCGATCGATGGTTCGGTGGTGTGATCCGAAGCGCTTGACATGACCGGTTGGTCGGTTTGGCCGATTTGGTCGGTTTTGTCTGGGCATTCTTCGTTCTCAAAACCTTGAGAATGATGCGGATTTTCGCCGAGCCGGCTCACGCACAAAGTTAATACCCAATTTGGAACACCCCAGTTCTCCTCTTTCCTCTGACCACGAGAGCGATGGCCTGCGATGCACGGACGCTCCCTTTGTTATCGCTCCGATAGCCTCGCACATGCGCGAGCCGAGGCCGCAGCGTCCCACGCCTGAACACCTTTTTTTACCGGCCTTCACCACCGCGCGCAGTTGGGCAGCCTTGGCTCGTCCCACTTGCCTTCTACATTCCGGAATCTTGCCCGCACACTTTATATGCTTTTCTGGTCTATCGTGTTGCGTCCTACGCTGGAGCGCGAGGCTTAACTGTACAAGCCAAGTCGGTGCGTTACGACGTCGATCCGATATGAGCTCTATACGCCTCCGCACAGCACCTCAGCCAGCCAGTTAAGGGTGCCCTAGAGGCATACGAGCCGTTTCCTGGCGCCGCACTCGCGCAAAATGGTCAGGATCGTGCGTTCTTGTCGCACTCAACTGCGCTTCCGCCGACGCTCCCGCAAACAGCTATGAGGATCGTGTTTGATGTAAACGCCCTGTGGAAAACAATAAACTGTTTCTTGCATCATTTCGCGTTCTCTAGTAAGCCATAACTACTCAGAATAATCCTGCGCGTTGAGGGGCTACCAAATTCGGTATTAACGTCGCGCGCGAGCCGGCTCGGCGAATATCGCATCATTCTCAAGGTTTTCCGGAAGCGCTGTAAGACAGTCTGACCGTATGATGCGTGACACGTTGTTCCGACAAACGGAAACCGCCGGCGTGCAAAGGCTTCAGCACCGTCAGATTTCAATGTATACTTCTAAAACAGCGGGAATAGGCTCTGTTTGAGGTGTTCTACAGATCTATCGGAGCAGAATTTCCAATATTTGAGTTCAAGCTTTGCGAGCCGCCGATTTGGCCGCGCACCGGAAGTATTTGCTTCCGTATGGGCCACTGACGCGTATAAGTGCATGAAGATATTGTAGTAAGGCTGTATTAGTCCCGCAAAACGTCTCTAGAGGAGGTAAAGGTGGTGGACAAGGCGAGAATATGCTCAAGAAATGCCTCCGGAATGCCTCCGAAGTCGCCTTCCGGCCCAAATTTGGCCGCGCACCAGAAAATTCGCCGGGAACTTCCGAAACTCAAATTCCATAAGCAATAGTAAGTAAATAAGTAAGGAAGTCGAGTTTCCGAGCCGAAATTATGGACATAGCGATTTGCTGTGTTTCGCTGTCACGCATCATATCGTTAGTTGACCAATGCGAATAAGCGCTTGGAGTCCTCGGATCAATTGCAAGCGCTACGTGATACCCTCGAGCAGTGTGAACTGCAAGCTACGGGAGTATGACCAGTAACGTTACGCATACTCACTGTAACTGCATATTTCCAGATAACTGAGCTTGTCCTCCAGCTTCAAGTACAATTGCGAGCGGCAACGATCCGGCGGGGCCGAATTACAGACCGAGGTACGTAGCCTAGACCCATCCTGACTAAGGCAGCGTACCCCTTAGCACAGGCAACTTGCAGAAAGGGATGGCCGTGCGCAATATTCACCGCTAACTTATGTCCAGGTTGCGGCATCGGCAAAGGGGATGAGGAACCCAGTCAAGACGAATGGGCGAGGATCGAAGCGGAACTTGGAGGAGCTGACTGTCCTTGCTGATACGAAGCGGCCGCGGAAAAGTGAAGACAGGAAGATATGTGAGGAGAGAAAGAGGATTCGGCTAGATGTCGATAAGGACGCCAATATGGGTGGACTGAGGCAATTAAGCCGCACGCGCGCGCAGAAGCCGGTGTAGTGCCTGTACTGCAGATAACAGCTTCATCCCGGCGTCTCAGGTAAAAAACCCCGGGTTCGCGACTCTGCAGATGCACTGTGAGCGGTAAGCACCGGCCAGTGAGAACGCAGGCAGAACCATGTTGAAAAGTTGGGCAATGTAAGTTCGATTCGACATGTGCAAGCCTACTATCGACACCATGGACCCCTTGCACACTTAGTTGTAAGGGCGAGGAGGAGCGTTCGCGGCCTGGCACTGCACAACATCTGTCAGCAACATGTTCGCTCGAAGCAAGAGCAGGACGTACGGATCTGAGCTGCTCGAGGAACCAGTTGCAGCCGTTGACGTCGCTGGTCTCGAGGCACTTTGTGAACTCTGCCGTGAAGTACGCGTCAGCACGGATGCCGGGAAAAACGGCTAAGCACCGGAGTGCTTACCCTGGAGCTGGAAGTTGCAGGCAGCGCCGGCCTGCTGCTGCATCGACTGGGCCGGGGCCGCCGCCTCTGGGGCTGCAGCATCGGAGGAACGGCCGCCGAAAAGCATGGAGGAGATGCCGTGGCCGACGACGCTCCCGGCTGCGACGCTACCGGCGGTGGCGGCCATCGAGGCGAGCATGCCGGGGCCCGACGAGGCCGCCTGTGCCGGGGCCTGGGTCGCAGCGGGGGCCGACATGGGACGGGCGGCGGCGGGCGGGGCGGCCATCGTTGCGTGTCCGCGGGACTGGGCCGGGGCGGCGGGACGGGCTGCAGGGCGCGAGCGGGACTGGCGCTGGACGACGGGGTCAGCGACGACGCGGGGGGTGTAAGGGGCGGAGGGAGGACGCACGGCCATGGCGTAGTCTAGTGGACTTGGTGAACGTTCGAGACGAAGATGCGGGAGCAGCCGACGCGGAAAATTCGAGGATGCTTTCCGCCGTGATTCGAACTCGAACTCGCGGCGCTGCTGCGTGCGTGCTGCCGCGACGATGGATGTCCCGCGGGGACAAGCTACTCCCTGTCTGGATTGAAGCGGAACACGCCGCCGCCGCCAACCCGGATACCCAGCAAATCCTCGCTGCCATGCGCAGAAGGGCTCACATAGACTTCATGAGCACCGAGAACCTGCCCCTAGTGCGTGAGTCGCGCCAGCCCTGCAGCACGAGCCAGCTCTGAACGTCGGGCACAGCGACCTTCATCCCCGGCCCGCTCTCGTCCGCGTTCAACCATCCCTACGCGTCCGGCGGCTCGAGATGGTCGCGTCTCTACTACTACATCTACTCGCGCATATCCAGTCGAATAGCCACCATATGGACGTGCGTAACCTCCACATATCCTCCCTGTCTCCATCCTGACTGAACGAACCCCCTCAGCTTGCGCGAAATGGCCAAGTATCGCTCGTGGCCGCCCATGCACCCGCCCCTCTCCACCAGAACAGCTGTAATGGACGGTCTATTCCTCGGCTCGACAAGCGAGAAGCGCTGGCTCGCAGACGTCCGCCGCGCCGTCCTGCAAGTATACACCAAGCTCGGCGAGGCTGTCGCTATGTCAGTCCTCCTCGTTCCCGCATCTTCGCGTCTTACTCTCTTCCACAGGGGAGACAGGAACGCGATTCGCAAGTTGGCGGGCGGCGAGTACGCGAAGACCTCCCTCGGGCGTGTCCCGGGGCAAGGGGTCAAGTATGCGTGGCGGATCGACCGCCAAGTACGTCTCTCGCTTTTGCGGTGACATCTTACTGACAGTTGCACACAGGTCAAACCCGTAAAGTGTCTATCGTGGCGCGCGATTCCATACGACGTCGAGCATCAAGAGATGCCCGAACCCGGCGCCGAAGTAAACGGGTTCCTCATCCAAGCCGTATTCCGCTTCGACACCATACAGGCACGTCCTTCCCTTTACCCTTCTTTCCTCTTACACATCCCATTCTTACTCTGCGTATTGCAGTCTTTACAACCCACAACCCTTAGAGGTCCCGCCAACCCCGTCCCGCCCACACACGTCGTCGAGTACCTCATCCTCGAGAAGGTCCGTCCGCGTCCTCTTTCCATTTCTTGCGTCTCCTGTCCTCTTTCGACGCTCATGCTGATTGGTGCAATAGCGCAACTGGCTGCCGCTCGAGGGGTGGAAGATCGTCGGGCAGACGAAACCGGGTGTGTGGATCGGGAGCGAGGTCGCCATGAAGCAAATTTGGCCGGACAGGCCGCAGAAGAAAGAGAAAGAGAAAGCATAGCGTCCGCCGACGTAACTTTCTGTCTATACATGCGCTTGAGGGGGGTCGCGAGTGCGTTGTCGGAAGAGACGAACTGTTAGTATGGATTCGCGTGTGGTTCGCAGTGTGGGCACCTTCAAGTTGTCGAGTCGAGTAACTAGCTACACTAGTCAAGCTAGTCAAGTCTAAGCCCCCACCAACTTGAAAGGTGAGATTTTGAGAGCCTTCACAGCGCAAGGTATGGCATCGCAAGCGCAATTCCCCAATACGCACTTCCGCAGAATACGCAAAAATTGACGGTCAGATCAAGGTGGTCTGCCGGCTTGACTGCTAGTAGGCGTCGAGGTTGAGGTTGAGATCGTTCAGACGAAGGAGGAGCAGCCAACTTGAAAGCAGCGGCGCGGCAACTCGCGCCGGATCCGCCGATTTTCGGCAGCACTGCTTTCTGGCTTGAACCACCATCATGGCGCGCGCGCAGACACCCGTTGCGGCGCGCACCCGTCAAGGGATCAAGCTCTCGAACGGCAACAACAAGTCCAGAGTAGACTTGAAGGCCATCGTATGGCGGACGCTCTCCATCGTAATTCTCGCCTCGCTCGTCAACTACGTGACCTCATGGCGATACAAGCAAAAGAAAGCGGCATATGAAGCCCACGCAGGGACTCATGCAAATACCGCTGACGCGGTACACGATTGGACGCGGGGTTTGCCAAAGAACTGCGTCGTACGTCGCGTCGGGCACATTTTGAAAGACTCGCCTCACACGCGGAATGCTAGCTCGTCGACTGGAAATCACTTGGAGTTCGCAACGCACAGGATCCATGGAAGAACGCGACTGAGATCTTCACTCCGGGGCATACGTTCTCGCACGCGGAGCCGGTCTTCCAGATCTTCGACCGCGGTTTCCTCGATATCCTCGGAGACGCACCCAGCATCCAGCTCATTGCAGAGAACAACGCGTACATGTTTGCTCACGAAGCGCCGATATGGTATCCTCCAACGGACGAGGTGTTCATGTGCTCCAATGCGGGGCATCCTCCAAGTAGTCTCGAGCGGACGAACGTCCTCTCCAAGCTCAGTCTTCAGGAGGCAGCGGCAAAGGGGACAGCGACTGTGACGGAGGTAATCCCTACAGCCTGTATTCAGGTTTCGTTAACTGAGTCCTGGATACAGATACAGCCGATCCCGACGCTGGAAATGACAAACGGCGGGACTCTGTTTATGGACAAGCTGCTCTTCGTTAACTCTGGTCGCGGAAGCACGTTCCCGCCGACACTGGCACTCGTGGAGCCTCTGCCACCTTACAACTCTACTGTCATCCTCGACAATTACTTCGGCATGCAATTCAACAGTCTCAACGACGCGAAGGTGCATCCGGTGTCGAAAGCTATTTTCTTCACAGACCCTACGTAAGAACGTTATCTACGCCCATTGTTTGCAACTTGAACATCTGATGCATACTTAGTTATGGAGATGTTGGTAACTTCCGCCCACCACCTCAGGTCAGTCGATGCTACGAAGAGAGTTCTGTAACTCATACCCACGCAGCTTCCCCGACAAGTTTACCGTTTCGACGCCGAGACTGGTGAAATACGTGTCGTGGCTGATGGATTCTCCATGCCCAACGGACCCGCATTCAGTCCCGATGGACGCACCGCGTACCTGTACGTTCGCCCTTCATGTGCGGCACATTATTGCTTCAGCATCTATCAGCGCGGACTCGGGATCAGCTTGGAAAGGCGGCTACGACTCGACGCGACCTCAAACGATGTGGGTTCCGTGTCATCATTGCCTTCCGCTGTCAAACTTACGGATACTTCATTACAGCTACGCCTTTGACGTGGACTCGGATTTAAGAGCTCAGACATGGCTCAATCGCCGCGTATTCGCATACGTTGATACCGGAATTCCGGACGGACTAGTCCTAGATACGAAGGGCAACCTCTACGCTGCGACGGGGGACGGCGTGCACGTACGTTTCTGCACGACAGAAGCATATGCATTAGTCGAGAGCTGACCTGAACAGGTCTTCTCACCCCGTGGAATACTGCTCGGCAAGATCTTTATCGGAAGTACGAGCGCCAACATCGCCTTCGCGGGTAAAGGACGTCTTGTGGTCCTTGCGGAGACCAAGGTCTTCCTCGTCAAGTTTGCTGCTGAGGGAATGAGTTTGGACTTCTGGGGAATGAGCCGTGCCAGGTGAGTAACTTCCTGTGTCGCGCCCTCCCAGTGTAGCATTGACGAGATCCATAGTTGACAACGAATTAGTCAGGAAAGGCGCAGAGATTTGAGATCTCCCCTTCAATGGCTCGTACAAGACATTTTGCTCAGAGGACGGAGGCAGGAAAAGAACACTCTACGCGTTTGACGCTTTCTTTCTCGATTTCTTGTAACAATGTAATAACAAATCTACTGCCACGCATGTATAGTTCCTCCCCATGTCATGAACAGGTGCAATCAAACTTTGGTAGCGTCCAACACCGGCGTCTAAGTCAGCCACCGGCGTCTTATTGTCTCGGAAGCTGTCCGCCGGCGCCTTGTTGTCTCTTGACCCCGAACCATGGCCACATCGCTCATCCCAGCCGACCCGGCCGCGACGCCGCAGCTCTACGCAGACAATCCAGCCTGGCGGGATGTGACGCCCGTTCCTCAGGATGTGGGCGAGAACCCGATGGCGCCGATTTACTACGCTGCTGAATGTCCGTGATTTGCCTGCGCTGTGCTCTGAATTCTGAGACTCCTTGGCAGACAAAGATGCGACGGACTACTTCAGAGGCGTCGTAGCTGTTGGAGAGAAGAGTCCACGCGTTCTCCAGCTTACAGAGCGGATTATCCGACTTAATCCGGCGCATTACACTGTCTGGTACGCTCGCTCGACGCTGATCAGATTACATCCAGTTGAATTCAAGGATGATTTGTTCAGGCAATACCGATGGCAAACGCTGCTAGCACTCAACTACGATCTCGCGAAGGAGACAGAGCTCATGGACGAGCTCGGCGTCAAGTTCCTCAAGAACTACCAAGTCTGGCATCACCGTCGCTTGCTCGTCACCAAGACCAACAAACCCGGGCCCGAGCTCACCTTCTCTGCTAACGTCCTTCAGACGGACTCGAAGAACTACCACACCTGGGCGTACCGGCAGTGGGTCCTTGCACACTTCGAACAGCCGAAGTTGTGGAACGGCGAGCTTGCGTTCATTGAAGCTATGTTGGAGGAGGACGTGCGTAACAACAGCGCATGGCATCATCGGTTCTTCGTCGTTTGGGATAACGGCGTGCGCACTGGCGACGAGAACAGGGAGGATGTCATCCGACGCGAGCTTTCGTGCGTTTGCGTCCATCTGTCTTACACTGTGCTGACGTCCTTCATTGGGTAGGTTTGCGAAAGAGAAAATCGCCCTGGCACCGAACAACGAGTCAGCGTGGAACTACCTGCGGGGCGTGCTCAACCGCACCAAGACACCGTACGCGACGCTGCGCAAGTTTGTCGAGCCGTACACCGTCGCGCACCCTGCGGAACCGACCAGCGACGTTGTTGACCTCGACAACCCCCGTCCCGCCCCTGGCGCGGAACTCCCTTGCCGGCTTGCTATCGAGTTCCTCGCGGACATTTGCGAGCAGGCGGGTGGCGACGAGGTGCCCAAGGCTTTAGAGGTGTGTTCTTCTGTTCTCATCGTGAGCATAGTTCTATACTTTTAGCGCTCCTGATGCTCCCAGGCCTGGATACTCCCCTTCAGGCCTGGGAGCATCAGGAGCGCTAGGAGTATAGAACTGTTTATGTGATGCTCAACCAGGGGTGTTGTCTTACCGTCGTTTACAGCTATACACAGCTCTGGGAAGTGAGCATGACAAGATACGCAGACACTACTGGGAGTACCGTAGTCGCGAAGCACAGAAACTTATCCCAGCCGCCGCATGATTTGCCCGTACAGGGCTACGCTCTTGACTTCGCTTTCCTTTTATCGTCTGTAGGCTTAGCACAGTGTTGGAACCGAATGCAACTGTATCACTTGACTCTGCTGATCTTTTACTTGGTGATACTTTCCTCTTGATGTTGACTGAAGGGCCATGGTATACAGTAGTATGCGAAAATCTAGAATTCGAAGCTCGACGCGCTTCGGGATTTGCCCTATATTCGGAATTTTCTCCTGCTTCAGGCGCCGATGCTCAACCGCGCCGCGCGACGAGCCGCGCTCGTCGCACCGCGACGGCTACGGACTCTAAGACCTAGCTCTGTATCTGCGCGACATTTTGCTACGCGCGACGACGACTATGACGCTCCTGACAGCGCGTCCACTCCTGACGACTGGCCCGCGACTATTCCAGGCGCTGGTCTTGCTGGGCGACAAAAGCGTCTCGAAGACCCTCTGCGCGACGAGGCTCAGAACGAAGAGCTCGAGTCTCTGGAAGAGCTGGAACAGAACGTCGCAGAGCTCGAGAAGAACCTGGCCGCCGCCGCCGAGAACGACGAGATCACCGACCCGCTCGAATACGCGCGCGTAACGGAAGACGAGGCTGCTCTCGAGTACGGAACAGAGAAGAGTATGACCGCTCAAGGCGGCTTCTACGATATCCTGCGTCCGGACTCGACCTACGACGGCGGCGAACGCTTTCACTTCAACCAGCCTCTCACCGAGAACTCGAAACCGCGTATACACGGGAGCGAGGTGTTTGGCTTTGAGCAGGCGTGGCTTGGTGCGGCGCAGGACCCCCACTCGATTCGCTGGCGTGCGCTCGAGCAGTTTTATTCTGCCGGCGCGGTGAGGGAACGTGCGGCGCAGGCGACGATCGATCTTTGGCTCGAAGAGCAGGAGGAGATTGCGGCGGGCGCGAAGGAGGAGGACGCAGCGGCGGGCGTAAAGGAGGAGGACGCAGCGGCGAAGCGGACGGATTGGATCACAGGGACCGCCCAACACGTCGCCGCGCGCGCGAACGAAATGATCGAGGAAGAAATCGTTGCCAGCGAGATCGACCTCAACGAGGAACCCCTCGACGAGGCCACTCTCGCACAGATGCGGGCATTCGCGCTCAACGCCGCCAGCGAAGAGCTCAAAACTCTCGGTCCGAGCGACATGAATCCCGCGCTTCTCAAGGACTTGCATCGCAAGTTCAACATCATCCACCAACACATGGAGCTCATCGCGCGTCACCGACTCGACGCCATTCGCTCGCGCCACCTCGACCCGGACTACGAGGAGCCGCCGGTGAACTGGGAGGTCGTCGGCGCGCTGCTCGGTCGTAAGGGCGACAAGCTCAAGTCGTGGGCAGCGTACATGGAGCTGTACGGAAAGGACAAGTGGAAGGAGAAGCAGGACGTGATTCACTCGCTCGCCCAGGTCAAGGAGGAGGTCAAGAAGCTCGGGGACGAGGTCGAGGGGATCAATAACCCGATGGAGGAGCTGAAGGCCGAGGCGGACCGTTTGACCAAGGAGGAGAACCTGAAGATGCGGCAGCGCGTACGCGATATGCTCTCCAAGGACCAGTTCGACTCGACTCAGGCCATCCTCGGCGGCGAGAACCCGACTTCTCCGCTCGAGATGGGCAAGGAGTACCAGAAGTGGCGCGAGGGGAAGGAGGACGAGCGGGACGAGCAAATCCTCGCGACTCTCACGCCGGAGGAGCAGGAGGAGTATCGCGCGGACCGCCAGCGTGCTCGTGCTGACCGTCAGCGCCTCATCGACGCCGAACGCCAGGTCCTCGACAAGCGCGCCGCGGTGATCCAGTCGCGCGAGGACGGCATCGAGGAGCTTCGGAGGCTCGAGGCGGAGCAGGAGGCCGCACAAGCTAAGAAGATGCGCAAAAGTCGATCGCGCGAGGAGGTGTCCAGGGAGGATGATATCCGTATGCGCAAGTCTGAGTTCAAGCCGGTCGACTTTATCCCGTACACGCCGGGCTACGTTTACAGCCTCATGACGTTCCCGCTTCTCCTGCGCCGCACGGTGCAGCAGACCGGCAAGGGCAAGATCAACAACAACTATACCCTCGTCGTCGTCGGGAACGGGAACGGGCTCGTGGGCATTGGCGAAGGGAAGGACATGGAGAGTTTTATGCGCTCGAGAGAGAAGGCAATTGCGGACGCGGTGCGCAATATGGATTACGTCGAACGTTTCGAAGACCGGACCATCTGGACGGAGATTGACGACAAGCTGGGCGCGACACGCATCATCCTCCGCCCTCGTCCTGTTGGGTTCGGTCTTGCGTGCAACCCATACATCCACCAGGTACGCTGAAGTCGTCTGTTCTTTGACTATGTCTGACGGATTGCTCTGCAGATTCTCAAGGCAGCTGGCATCAAGGATATCTCTGCGAAAGTCTGGGGCTCGCGCAACCCTCTTAACGTCATCAAGACCGTCACGCGCATGCTGCATGCCGGACACATGCCCGTGCAGTTTGGCTCTGGTACCACGACGCGTGGTGGTCGACGTATGGAGGGCAAGACGGGTGTGCGTGGGAAGCAGGCAGTAGAGCGCGAGCGTGGGCGTAAGCTAGTATCTGGCCGTGCTTGGTAGCATTATATATCATCAAATTACATCTATTATACTTTGAGTTGTGACTTGGTGCATACTTTTGTCAAGACGCGTCATCGGAGAGTCCCGGCGGATTTCTTCCTCGAACGCGAGATGGAAGGCACAGGGATCGCGAGCCATCTGCAGGGCACAGACGCCACCAACATCTACTCGCTCGTCGACAAAGCAAAGTGCGCGCTGGCCGGCGCCTAGGGCTGCGATATCTAATCTAATGACCTATGTGGCGCAGCGTCCATGGCCTGAACTTGACCGTGCCAGAACACGCGCGCGATGTCATTAAGGTGCGCGTCGACTAGACTATTCAGTTATGAATCTCTTGCTGACTGTTGCGTGCAGCCGTGGGACCAGCGCGACGACGTGACCAAGTTCGCAGACTCCAACGTCGACGACCAGGTTCGCAGAATTCCCTCAGATACTGCCAGATATTCTGACCTATATCTGTTTTCGCCATTAGATGATACTACACATACCGTTCATCGAAAACGTTCGCGTTCGTTCTGTCCTCGTCAAGCTCGGTAAGTCTACCTGCCCGCGATGCGCCACATCTCGTTCTGAACAATACTATAGGCCGCGGGGACGTTGCACCGCGGAGGTTGCGCGTATACATCAATAGCCCGCCCTCGAGCGACTTCAGCGACCTCGAGGACATTAAACCCCACCTCGATCTCGCGCTGCAGGAGGGCGAAGCTGGTGTGACGGAGTATCCTCTCCGCGCGCCCGCGTTCACCAACACCAACTCCCTCACTCTCTTCTTCGTAGGTCTTGCCTTCTTTTCGCGTCTAATGCGTACTTCTCACTACGCTATAGACCGACTCGGCGGACGGCGATCAGTCACGAGTCTACTACCTGGGCTTCAAAGGTGTCACGAACGCTGCAAAGAAGGAGCAAGGGAGCGAGATTCAGACGCCCGCCGCCAACACGGGCGACGCTGACCTGGGCCAAATCGGTGAGAAGACGGCAAACAAGCGGTCTAGAATCCAGTAAGTGCCGCACCAGGTCTGATTTGCTTCGTAGGATTCATGTAGAGGACAAACTCGCAAACCACCATGTATTACTTACTGCGCATCGAGAAGAGATACGGTTATGTCGTCAGTCTGTTGTGAAGAAACGTTCCGAAGCGCTGCTGGAGGGTGGCCAATATTCACTCCATTCTGCCAAGCTTGCGTTGGCGGGAAGTAGTAAGTGTCCGACATGTGAGAGCGCTAGACGATGGATACGCACGGGCTAAGCTTATAGACATTAATGTCGTGCGAAATCCTCATGAATCCCAGAGAAAGATAGATTCAGTGATGAATGTCTACTGGGCATGCGATATATCGGTTTCTTTTCATGTTGCAAACTTCGTGCAGTGCGGACTCATATTCTTCATATATATGAATTGTTTTGGAGACATGAATAATACATCTATAAGCACATATTTACGCCTGGGTACCATTCAGCGACAAAGTCGTAGTGAAGAAGTCGAGCTTCGTAGCGCCATCCCGGCCGGAGGAAGTTGTTACCGCGGCGGTGACGGTGTAGTCGCCCCCCTCCGAATCACTCATGCGCTTCTCTTTGCCGTAAAAGCTGTTGGGAATGGGCACGGTGATCGAGAAGTTTTTTCCACTCTGAGAAAAATCGTCAACAAAGTGTGCTGCATGCGAGGAGTAGGCAGAGTGCCACTCACGGTGTAGCTCCTCCCGACAGCTGCAAGGTCGATCACATCGACAGCGGTACCAATGCTCGAGTCCGAGTCCTCGGTAGACGTCGAGTTCGAGAGACCGACCACCACGCTGTAGTCGTACGTGCTGTTGGCAGCCGCGGTCTGGAACGTCAAGCGGAAGTTGTTCTTGCGTCCGCGGAACGTGCGCGCATAGCGGCCGGCATGCTTGTTGCTCGTGCTGGCGGTGATGCCAATGATATGCGCGGAGGCGAGCGCAGCGGTAGCAGCTGCAATGGCGAGGCGAGAGAAAAGCATTGTTGCGTTATAGCGTTCGTAAAGTCGTGAGGAGATTGGTCGTTGTCGTTAAGTTGATAAGGTCGTCTGGTTCTCCAACGTCTCTTATACTCACAGGATGGGCGCCAAGCGTGTTGGAGCCGATGGAAGGTGGATTGAGACGCAGGCGGAACGATCGGGGACGTCATTCTTGATCGGATGTCCGAGACGGAGGAGGATCGCAATCCCTCGCGGCTCAGGAGCATTCATGGGTCGAGGAGTAATATCAGCGTCATACTGTACATACTTAGATAGATGTGCTCAAGTATCTGAAATTCGTAACGCGTTGCTTTACGTATCGGTGGCGTTGGATCCCAAGAACTCTGCCACTGAGAGTTAATTGTCTTCCACTAAGACGAAGGAAGAAAGAAGAAAGTGACGTACATCGCAGTTCGACTCAGGCTCCCAGTCGGGACTCACGGTAAAGGTGGCACTCAGCATGTACTTGGTTCGTGAATGGAAGAACATGCGTACCCGGGTCGACGGCGGTTGGCCCGCGCGAGCGTATATCCTTAGCACAGTATCATGAGCTCTCCTGCCTTCTCCAGTTTCAACCAGTCAATGTTGAGGCTACCATTCGGCGCCGTAAGTCCTCCCGTCCGTCGGCGCGGACGGACTTCTGCATATCGTTCAAGCGCGAGATAGCGGCGTTCGCATAGGGAAGGAAGTAGTGCTCGCCGAGCCTGAGCGTGCACGACATGAGAAGCTTCTCTACAAGGTACAGTAGTGCGAGATCGTCGAGGTAAGACCCTTTGGGAATGCGTTTTCGACGATGGAGAAAACCGGCGTCCGACTCTCTGCGATACACAAAATATCCTATGTATAGAGCGTGCGAATCGAAACGAAATTGAAGGCTACTTCACAGACGACTAGCAAGAGATTCGAGCTCCTCACATGAGTCAGAGCAGCGATGCTGTACGTTGGCCATCGCCAGATCGATGATAGTGAGTTTCCCAGAGCTCGGGTCTCGTACCACGTTACGCGGCTCCACGTCGCCGTGCTCGATACCTTGACGGTGCAGAGTCTTGAACATCGACATTAGCTTCTCCCTGTGTAATGAGAGTAGCAGTCAGTCATGAGCCGGGTCATGCACTGCAAATATGCGGCGTACTTGTCGCTTCCAGAGAGGCTGTCGAAATCCTCGAGAGCCGTCCCACACCAGGCCTGGACAAGATAGCCGCCATCCCAGTCTGCAAACCCAAACACTCCGTACGCCTCTGGGACAATATCGCCGCATCGCGCGCGTACGGTGCGCATCGCCTCGAGTTCCTTCAAGACGGTGCTGCGCCCACGATGGTATTCTTTCACAATCACCTTGCGACCGGATAGCGCGGCGAGCCAAGTGGTTGCGTCTGGCCCGTCATGCAAACGAGTGCGAAGTAAAGCCTGCGGAGACATTGTGTCAACGCCGACAGCATACAAAACACACAGAAGACTGACCACCGGGTGTCTTGACTGGTCCTCCCCGCAGACTGCAGCAGACGGTGGCGTGTTCGGACCACCTGGCGGCGAGGACAAGTCCCAGTTCGAATCAGAATCGGACTCATACGTCAAGCCGACGGGAGCACGGCGAAAGGCCTGCTTTGTGTCAAATGAGTCAGATGAGCTGCGAACTTCTGCGCACCATCGAGGGGTAGTACATGCCTTCCGCATCATCGTTTCCTTCAACGCCTGATGGGATTCCAAGGTCAAGCGCAGACGGGACTGCTGTTAGATTCTGGGCAGGAGGAGCCTCCGCTTTGACCGCCACCTTTTCTGGGAGAGGCGGGAGAGGGCAGGAAATGCCGGGGAGAAGCAACGCTACGAGGACAGCAAGGATCGGAATAGAGCACGGGTCACCAGCAAAGCAAGAATACAGCGCCGAGACTAGAAGAACGGGGTGGGGGCTTGAGTCGCCCACACTGGCGATGTCGACTAAGACGTGTGAGGAGACGACGGGAAGGTTACGTAGGAACACGGACTTACCGCGGCGAATGATTCGGCATTGTAAAAGGGAAAACAGTACTGCCCATTCAGCCTTCGCATCCGTGTAGTCCGGCGACGGTCTCCCCATATGTAGAGCCAGCTGTGTTTAATCATGAGAACGAGCAAAATGATAATGCGCGAGAGAAAGCAATGCACTTTGGCCAGTGCAGCCCGTCCGTTCTCCTCCCGCTTTGCTGGCCAGTAATCAGACTCGACAGCGTCGAGTGCCCGCATCATATCAGGCGACGTGGCAACTCTGGGTTTCTTGGCTTCAACGGCTACACAACGTCCGTTCTGGTCCAATGTGCGGTCGCCTTCTTGCGAGTAGCTCTCAGGGGGTGCATAGTACAGTAACCCGGGCGCACCCAGATCTTCAAGTATGTCCCGGACAATTTCAATCATGTAGCAAAGCTCGTCAAGCGCCTTGGTTTCGACCCGTATGACGCAGTCGTTCCACCTTCCGACGAGCCTACCAAGTAGTGCGACTGCGAAATCCGGCAGCTGGCGTCCAAGGAGGTCTCGCTCCTGAAGATAAGCGCGTAGAGTCTTGATGAGGTCTGCAGCGGGATCTCCACCGTATGGAGACGACTGAACAAGGTAGTCGTCGAGGGACACCGGGGAGTGACGCGCAGAATACGGTGCAGATGATGAGCCAGTAGATGCTGTCTTCGGGCGAGGGCCAGGCAAAGTCCAGACAAGGAACTCGTCGTACGTCGTGGGCACGGACATGAGGGACGAGAGCAGAGTGCCGAATCGGTTGCGGCCGGTCACCGGGTTCGGAATACCGCTCATCCCTTATCACCGCTCGTCGGACCACATCTCCGTTGTGGCCTAGAAGACACCGTGTCATACTTAGCTGGAGTACTTATGATTCGAGGAGCGGGAGTTATATGGACTCTTTCAGCGTCATTCATTGCTTAAATAGACTTGTTCAACGGTTGGAAAGTCGTAACACGTTGCTCTACATATCGGTGGCGTTGGATCTCAAGAACCCTGCAACTGAGAGTTAATTGTTTTCCACTAGATGAAGGAAGAAACCGACGTACAGTACTGCGAAGCGTACGGAACAGTAATCTCTGGAGTGCCCTGTGTGCACTGTATCATTAATATTGTCAGCATGCACGGTACTGTCCCAGGACCGAAGGGATTGCGTACCGTCGACGGCGGTTGACCCGCGCGAGTGTATATCCTCAGCACAGTATCAGCGAGCTCCCCATCAACCTTCTCCAGCTGTAACCAGTCGATGTTGCGTTTCCCATCCGGTGCCGTAAGGCCTCCCGTCCGCCGTGCGCGGACGAACTTCTGCGTGTCGTTGAGGACGTTTGTGAAGTCGAAGACGGGCGAGATAGAGGCATCCGCGTTGCGAAGGAAGTAGTGCTCTCCGAGCTTGAGCATGGACGACATGAGAAGCTTCTCTACAAGGTCGTGCGAGAACGTCGAAGTGAGGCCCTTGAAAAGGGCGTACTCGACGATG
The DNA here is from genome assembly GCA_001632375.1 of Exidia glandulosa HHB12029. Classification (NCBI taxonomy): domain Eukaryota; kingdom Fungi; phylum Basidiomycota; class Agaricomycetes; order Auriculariales; family Exidiaceae; genus Exidia; species Exidia glandulosa. The sequence continues at coordinate 23,399 of KV425950.1, forward strand.
GAGAGGATCGGTGTTGGGCCATTTGCGATACACGAAATGTCGTAAAGCGTCGCGAGAGCACCGCTCTGCGAAGGCGGTTAGTCACGTGCAACTGGATGGGGTGTCCTTACAGAGCTGCATCTTCATCAGCCTTAAAACCAGATAAACAGGGACGACGCTACGTACACATAAGTGCCGGCGTCTGAGCAGGTGTAGTTCTGGGTACCAACGCCAATCGTGATATACGCGGGAACGGCACTACAATCGTCAGATAGGGCTCGTATACGTTGATAGGGTCATGTCGTACTTCGGAGGGAATGTGACGTTGGTTTGTCCGGCAGGGATCTGAGGGACAATGCTAGAGACGCCGCACCCCGATATGCGCGCAGCAGGCAGGGCGGCAGAGACGACTACAAACAACACAGTAGCGGCCAAGGTAGGAAGCATAAGGGAAAGAGTAGAAACTGGGAAAGAGGAAGAGAAGAGGTACGAAGAACGGCAGAGCAGAAAACCCCAAGCCGAACTTTATACAGCAAGTGAGCAGGGCACTTTGCTGCTTCGAGCAATATCGAACCCTCTTTTTCGCGCGAAGCTTTGAAATGCCCGGGCATAGAAGCGTCGGGCTGAGTAATTTACGTGCCCGATCCCGTCCTTGATCGCACGCACGCACTGCTTCGTCGGTCAGACGTTCACGGGCCCGCACTGCAAAACGACGCAGCCGCGATGATTGCACACATCCGAAGGTTCGCACCAAACGCGCAGTTGATGTACAGTACCGAGGGAGGAGCGAGGCACGAGCGGACTGTAAGCGCATGTAAGCCCTAAAGAAGTTGAGAAGTGAGAACCAGCGCCCTCGGGACGCATTTTGATAATTACGCCCAAATGGCAACTCTATACACAAGTCTACACCACGTCCAGCAGCTCACTCAGAGTCAATGCGCTGGAAAACAGGTCAGAAAGGGACGCGCCAGACGTGGCCTTGCGACGTACCGTCACCATTGACCGTAGTTTGCGGCGGACCATACAGCTCCTCCTCGCGAGCGAGCGCAGCCTCCCATCCCTCCTCAAAGAGATCAGAGTTGTCATCCGGGCTTGCTATCGACGCAGCCAGCTTTTTCCGGCCCTTCGTCTCAAGCTCCGCTCGCCATAAGGCCACGATTCGCGGTACGGCACTAGAGTCAGTCAGTTTTGGGACACGTTCCGGTTGAGTGGTGAAGACATACCTAGGCAGGTATGTCCGTGCGAAGAGGGCAGCCTCGCTCACGCGGTCTGTGCGGAGAAGCATCTCCACACACGCCCGCGCGTCGCCCAATTGCAATAAGCACGCGAACGCCAAGTTGTTCTGGCCCTTCGCCTCTGCAAGCACACGCATCAGCACCACCGAGCGAGCGTCGCTGACATACGTACGCGCAGCCTCCGCCAGACCGGCAAGTTTATCCCGCTCGCCTGTCGCGAGGTACAGGAGCATGAGCGCGCCAAGGTCGCCCGAGGCCTCGAAGCATTCCCTTGCGAGGTCGAAGCGCCATACGGAAAGGGCACGGTCGCCGATCGCCTTCCACTTGCTCTCGCCCTCCGGCCCTACGACCTGTCGTGCGATTTCAAGCGCGCCGTCCAGGTCATCGAGCGCGAGTGACAGGTCGAACTTGTGGTCAGGATCCGTGGTAACGCTCAGCGCGAGCTCTCTTTGACCTAGAATAAACTCAGTCAGATTTGACTGTCGATACGGTCAAGAGTAATGCTCGTACCTTGCGATTCCAAGAAGCGCGCGACGCGGTTACGCTGGTCCTTTGGAACAGTAGGCAGAATTTCCGAAGCTGCGGCCGTGTCGCCACGAAGAACGGCGGTCTGGTACTCGACGACACTGAGCGCGAGGGCGTAGCCTGCAACGTTCATGTCCTTGTCCGCCAGGTAGATACGGTTGTGAGCGGGGATGTAGCCCAGGAGGTACATTGGCCTGTATGGCACGTTAGCCCCCATATGAAGAGATTGGAGGGACTCACGTGTCGAAATGTGTGACGACGTTGGTTTGGCTGCCGACGAGGTATCCAAGACGGTTGCCTGCAGTAGTGTATATGAAGCAGTCACCAATCCACTTGCCCGTCTTGATCCTGGTCCGTGTTAGCCCGAGGCAAAGTCAGGAGGAAGAAACACGTACTGCTCGCCAAGCTCGGCTACGACATCCCAGGCATCCTCAACGCCCTCATCACCAACGTTCTCCGCGCCACCCACACTCTCGACATGCTCGTCGTACAGCGCGCGGTCGAACTTCAACACATATGTGCCGTCGTCTGAAACGATGGCGACGAGGTTGCCAGTGCCGCTCCAGAAGACGTTCTTAGCCTCGACCTCGATACGACGGACGATCGCGCCGGTCTCCCAGTCCCAAAAGATCACAAATCCATGTGCACGCGCAGCGAGGAGCGGGCCGCCGTGGAGACCTTCCACGGCCCATCCGCCTGCGCCCTTCAGAGGACCGCCGGACTTGTCCTTGAAGTTGCGGAACATGCGAATCTTGGTCTTCGTCTCGAGCACCGCGTACGTGTTCGAGTCCGTCTGCGCAAATGTGAGCGCGAGGATGGAAGATGTGTGAACACATACCGCCCATGCAAAGCTGCCGCCTTGACCGAATGCTTTGTTGCGCCACGCAAGTGCGGTATAGATGATGTACTCGCCGTCGCCGACAACGGTGACGAAACGCCCGTTCGGGCTGTGGATGATGGAAGTCGGGAACACCTCCGTGCTGCCGAGTTCGCGAGGGGCAAGCGCAACGCGGGCGCCATCAGGTGCCTCGTCGTCTTAGAAAGGTCTTAGTGACAGAAGAGGTTCACAGATGAAGCGCACCCTTTTCGGTGGCGAGATTGGAGGTGAGGACGGACGTGTTGCGGGTGTAGATCAGCTTGCCGGTGGGGTCCATGGAGAATGTGGGCTCGTCGCGTCCCATCTGCAAACCAGTCAGCGCTGCGGCATCGAAGCGTTGGGTCACGCACCTTGATGACGACGAGACCCTCGTCGAAGCCGACAGCGACGTCGTTCGCGCCTTTGCGCAGCGCAACGCACCACGCGCGTTCGAGCGCGTACGACAGCGTGTTCTCGAGCCTGTACGTGCCCGAGTTCCAGATCTTGACCGTCCCGTCCTCGGAGCCAGACACGATGATGGGCAGCGCGTGGTGGAAGACGGCGAACGACACGAGCGCGGTGTGGCCCTCCATAGTCGCGACGCAGGACTTGGAGAGGTAGTCCCAGACGCGGACCGTCTTGTCGTCGCCCGCAGTGAGGAGATAGGGCTTGTCAGGACCGGGGTAGAAGTCGACAAAGTTGACGCCGCCCTTCTCGTGCGCCTCGAGCGAGAAGTTGGCGGTGCCGGAGGTGAGGTTCCAGATCTTGACTGTGCGGTCGAGACAGGCGGAAGCAAAAGTGTTGGTATCCTTGGGGTTGAAGGAGAGATTCATAATGAAGTGGGTGTGGCCCTCGAAGACCTGGACGCATTTCCAGTTGCGGTCCCAGTCCCAGGCCTTGATGGTCATGTCGTCGCTGCCGGTGAGCAGCACGCTCGCCGTCGGATGCACCGTCAGGCATCGGATGTAGTCCGGGTGCGCCTCGAACGCGGCGACCTTTTCGTGCGTGTTGTAGTTGAACACCCGCAGCTGGAAGTCGTCCGACCCGGCGACGAACCACGACTTGCGCGGTATGAACCGCACGCAGCGCACGGGCACCTCCGCGACCTCAAACGTCTTGAGCAGAGCGCCGGTCTCGTGGTTGTATATCTGCGCGCTGCCGTTGTAGAGCCCGGTCAAGAGCCATGGCTCGGTGGGATGAAAGTCGATGCTCTTGACGCGGTCTGAACGCGCGAAGAGCTTGCGCTGCAATATACGCGTATATTAGAGTATGAATATAGTTAATTGAGGTATTCCTGACCTGAATCTCGAGTAACATGGCGTCGAGGCGGCGCGGTCGACGTGTAAAGCGGTGCCAAAAGGGGATCGGCAATTCGCGATATGTACGCGCTCAATTTACAGCAGACTATCATCTAGAGGCATAGGACCTCGTAGGCATATTGAGTTGGTATATAAACTAACATGGAGACGCAATGTATGGTGCAATCCAAATCTGTGATTATTTTGTGCGCCAGGCGCGGGCAGTAAAGCCTACTGGAATAAGTTACGACATCTCCACGTCCCCGTCCTCGTCCTCATCATCGTCCACCCAGACCTCGTCATCGTCATCGTCGTTCGCGCGTGGCGGGAGATTGAGCGCAACTATCTCCGCCAGCAGCTCTTCGACGTGCTGCAACACCTGCGCGTCGGGATGTTGTTGGTTTATATGGAGCTGCAGCAAGAATCAGAGGGAGTCGTCGGGGCGGGCGGCTTAAACGCACGTTCTTGCACATGTCGAGACATTCGCGTGCGTCGTGTGCCAGGTCCGTCCACGACACGCCGTCCGCTGTGGCCGCCGAGACGCGCAGGTTCTCCGACATGAGCAGCAAGCACCAGCCTTCGAGGTACCAGCCCATGACTTCCTGATCATCAGCCGCAAGCACGTCCTGAAGGATGCTGAGCGCAGACTCGAAAAGCGCCAGCTCCGAGTAATGCTGCGCCAACTCCAGGAAGAGCTTGGCAAGCGAGAGCCTCTGAGGGAGGTCTGGTCGTCGGGAGTCGTCTAGACGTGCGCGAGCCGTCAGCAGCCAGCGCTCTGTTTCTGTTAATCGCGTACCTGGCTCGAGGTCCTTCCATTGCGCCCATGAGCGCTCGACGGCGAGCCGGGCGTCATCGGGTCGGTCCTGTGACATGCGACACGACGCCAGGGATTGCAATGCTTCAGGACTATTCTCGTCGATAGCGAAAGCTCGCGAAAGCAATGCTTCGCAAGAAGCTTCAGCGCTCTCCTCCATGCTACGTTCACCTATCAGTCCACCTGCTGAAACGACGTGCAAGTGTAAAGCGCACCATAGGTCCGACATCCATATTTCTATCATAGCGCAGAGGGCCTGGACGATGCTGGATTTGAGTTCCTCCTCGGTCGGGGGCTCGCGTCCGTCGACTACAGGCGTGTCCTTGCCTTTCAGCTGCGTCGTGAAAGTCTCGATCGCCGCCTCGTAATGTCGTAACGATGTCTGCGGTTCGTCCTCCAGCTGCGCGAGATATAGATGTGCCGACGCTGGTGTATTCGGCATCTCTAATAGATGGAGAAATGTCTAGCAGAGTGTGAGTGAATAAGACGAGTTATACGCATGCGCAAATGTGCTACATACGCTCCGAGCAGCGTCCAAATCACCAAGTTCTAGCTGAACTATGCCCAAGAGCTCGTACGCCTCGATATGCGAGGGATCCTGCTGCAGAATGCGGTCCAGGAATTGTCGTGCGAGGTCGAAGTCGCCTTGCACGACTAGACCTTGCGCCTTGGCGAATAATTTCGGCACAGTAGGCAGCGACGCAGACGAAGACGCTTTGGACTTGGCGTCGAGTTTTTCCTTGGGAGCTGGCACTGTGCGTAGTTGCTTGCCCGCCTTTAGACGGCCCATGGTGGCTGAGGTGAAGAGGCGAAGCGGTCAAGTCCGATTTGTGAGTTGGCTCTTGGCTCTTACCATCACGATCCAGCTCTTCGTCCTCCCTGCCTATCCGCCGAATGGGCTCACTGGAAGCCGCGAGAGCCTCTCTGTATCCCGCAGCTGCTATATCATACACCTCCCAGTCGAAATACTGCTGAGCATTCTCCGGGTCGACGACGATGCGACAGGGCCCGAGCGCCTGGAAGCGCTCGCCACTGTCTGTCACCAGTGGCGTCGCACTATTCTATCGTACGGCCCGTTGTGGTCCAAAATTTCAGTACACTCTCGAGTGACCAGAGGCCAACTTTCGACCCAGCTCGCACGATCTGCCCAACGCCAGTCTTTCCGTCGATCTTGGTTAGAATTATCAGGGCGCTCCTCCTAGCAACGACGAGACCGAGCTCGCTCGTATGATCTTACACGAGCGCAGGCGTGTACGCGAGTTCACGCTCAGCACTTGTGCCAAAGCGATCGATACTCCGTAGGCTCTCGACGTGGTTCAGGCGCTTGAGAGCGGTACACACTGGCCCATACTATATTCTCTCAATGTTCACGGACACATTAGCGACCCACCCAAACTTCACCTTGATCCTGTCGCGCCTAATTTGCGACACTTGACCATTGGGTCCGTCAACGTGCAGGATTGGTCTTGTCTTCGTATGTGGGCTTCTTCTCTCCATTCGCTCGAGGTTTTTCGCTGCAATCTCGACGACGTGTTCTTCCACGAACTCGTTCAGTTCGCTGTATTGACGAAGTTGTGCCTGCCCTTCTTGAGCGACGATGACTTCGCAGTGATGTTTCGGAATCATGGCTCGCTACCCTCTCTGCGGTCACTTACTTTTGGCGCTGGTTACATCTCGTTTCGTACCTTCCTGACACTGCTCACTCGGACTCCGGAGTTAACATTCCTCTATGCGAGCCTCAGTGGCCTCCGACACCCCGACTTTGCATCTTCTGTCAACGTCACGCTACCTCACCTTGAAGCGCTTAAACTCACCGTACGGTACGACTGCCATGATGACATACTCGGTCACATATTCCGCGATGGTCGTCCTCATAGGCTAGCGTCAGTGCAATTGGAGCACATCACGCTCTGCCGATTCGACATTATCGCTGGGCCGGCTCTTCTCCGTCTTACACTTTGCAACTGCACGGTAGATGTCGATGAAATTGCAGCGGCCCTGCAGCGCTGTCCCAATTTGGAAGCGCTCACCCTCGTATGCGTTTTCTCTGGAGAAACGACCGCCAGTATTCCTGAACCTGGGATTCTCGCACGTCTCCGAACTGCTGATGTGTTTTTCCACATCGATGGCCTTTCGGGGCAGGTGGCACAGTCGACGCTCGACCCGGCTCAAATACAGCGATTTCGACCGTTCGTCATTGCCCTCCTTCCGCCTACATGCTCGTCAAACATCTGCGGCGCATTCTCGCCGAATCATGATAGAGTCCTTAGTATACGTCTCCAAAAATCACAAATCCTCAGCTTCATCCCACGCGACGGCGCGACTTGGCACTCTGTGAAGCTCAAGATCAGTACCTTATCGCCAGACTACTGTGACGTTTCGATACACTCTGGCGAAGGCAATGTCTGCCGGAGCTTTCATGCCGACTCGATTTCGGAGTGCATAAGCCTCATGCACTCTCACTTCCGCATATTTTCTCGGGTGTCTTCCCTCTTCGTCGGGTCGGAGACTGCTATTCAGCTCTTCTCGCTTCAGAATATCGCCTTCTCAACACTCGAAACTCTTGTGATCAAGTTCATATATCCGTCACGGTCGCGACCCGATCACAAGCCTCGCTCTGTCGACAGCCTGCGTGCAGTGATTGCCAGTGCAGCTGTAGTACCCATGGAAAGCCTGCTGCTGCGAGTCATCCGCCTAAAGTCGCTTCAAGCAGAGCTGCTTCCCATTGTGCTCAAGGGCGACCTCCTGAGGATGTTCCGCTCAGAGGAGCTTGTCGAAGTGGAGCTCCCCAGGAATTCCACTTGAACCGAGGAATGATACTCCCTATTAATGTGAGCATTTCCCCTTGTGCATCAAACCTTTGCTGACTGCCGAGTGCGCAGCTCCTCGAGTGGCGCGAGACGTTGCCCACACGACTCTCTCGTCCCTGGCTACGCTTGCGACGCCGGCCGTCTTTGATGCAGCACATCACCTCCTCGACATATTTTGCTCTTTAACTTGCTGCGCAACGAATTGGCCGTGGAAGACCCGCCTGCAAGGGTGCTCGGTGATTGTCCAACTCGCGTGACGCACCGCACTTCCCTTACTCTGACCGCTGCAGATGTCTTATCTGTCCAGGCTGGGGTGAACATGTCATTTATTTAGACTGCGCGTTCTGCCGCAACCTTTTTCTGCATCTCTGGGCAGCGGCGGTCATCCATCCGCGAGCAGGGCTGACCCGGATCGGCAGTGCCAGGATTGTACTTACCAAACCACACAGGATATGAATATGATTGGGCCAGCGAGTTTTTCACCTTGGTGTACATGACATGCTCTCGGTATGCTCTGTCCTCCTTCCGTTGTTGGCACTGTTGAGGCATCTCAGTGAACAGTCTTCCATGACCATCAAGCCCACCTGTTCTTCTTTATCTCACACACCCTACTCACGCACTTCAGTGCTTATGTGGGCATGGTCTGGGGGAGGGGGTATGTGTTCCTGGCGTGTCCGTGTCGACTGTCAGCTGTGTGAGTGTCCAATACCTGTGTGACCTCCCGAGTCGCATCGTGATGTGTAGGGAACCGTGCGGTCCCGAGTGTGCTTCTTGTAAGTTAATAGTTATCCGCGAACCGTCTTAGTCGGCTGTAGGCACATATTTAATTTAAGGAAAATTGTTGTGCGCATAGGATTTCTCGGTGTGACGTCGTTAGCGGTGAAATTCGGCGCCGCAAACTTCTGCCCTCTCCACTCGCTTCCATTTGCGCGCTCACCGAGCCTCGACCGCGCCGCCGTCACTGTTGCCCGCACTCTGCCCGCCACAGCCAGGAATCGCCAGCATAGCCTAGGCAGTGTATCAGCGTCCCGGCGCGCATCTCTGTCCCAGCGCCATGGCTTCTCTTCGCGCGGTGAGCAGCGCCCCCCAAGCCCTTTAGCGCCTCGACACCGCTGCTGACGGCGACCAATCCATCAAGGACCTTTCGCTTTCCGCCCGTCATACGCCAGTGCCCACTATATCCGCAACACCGAGCCCTGGTCCACCCCAGGCTCCTGGGCTCCCTGGATCGCTTCCACCACCGCCCACCAACTCCCAGATAGAGGCTGCTATACAGAAAGCCCAGCAAATGTCTGCTCGTTCTACGCCAGACGGTCGTAATTCGTCTCTCGGGCGCGACACCCGCATGCAGCTCTTTGTCGGAAATGTGAGTCTAACTTGTAGTCTAACCGTGCGCCAAGCGCTGACTTGCGTGCAGCTGCCGTACAGAGTACGATGGCAGGATCTCAAGGACCTCTTTCGCAAGGCCGGCACTGTCCTGCGCGCAGACGTCTCGCTCGGTCCTGATAATCGCTCGCGAGGGTGCGTTAGCTTTCCAATTTGCCAGCGCGAGCTCATTCACCCCCAGATACGGCACAGTGCTCTTCGGAAACGCTGACGATGCGGCGAGAGCAGTCGGTGTGTCGTATTCTGTATTTACGCTGCCGGCGCTCACATCCCGCGCAGAAATGTTCAACGGATACTCCTGGCAGTCACGCACGCTTGAAGTCCGCCCCGACCGTCTACCGCCCGATTTCGACGCGGGCATGACAGCGAGTCTGTCGACGTCGTCCAACGGCTCGTTCACGCTCGGGCCCTCGCCTCTGCACGCCATGCCCTACATTCCGCCCAACATGAACATCGAGGATCCCGTGCCGTCGCCTATGGGCTCCATGTTCGGCGTGCCCCGCGTCCCCAGCGCCTCGGGGCGCACGCTATTCGTCGGCAACGTCAGTGGGCTCTTCTCGTACAGCCTGGATCGCTCATCCGCGCTTCCCTTCCCACAGCTCCCGTTCCACTGCCAGTGGCAGGATCTCAAAGATCTCTTCAGGCAAGCCGGGTCTGTCATGCGTGCCGACGTTGTGCTCGGCCCGGACGGCCGCTCGAGAGGACATGGCACGGTCTCGTTCGCCAACGACGCGGACGCCGAGAATGCGGTCAAGATGTTCAACGGGTGCGTTTCGGTGACGCCAATTAGCATGTCGCTGACGTCGTATAGATACGAGTTCAACGGTCGCCCGCTCAAAGTGCACTACGACAAGTACACCGGGCAGAATACGCCCGCAGCGATGATAGGGACCTCGGCGTCGCCCGCGCCACACATGCAATCGCTCCCATACCCAAATGCATACTCGGCGCTGCCTGCTTACTTGACGCAGGCGCCGGGGACCATCATGATGCCACCAGGCAGCCCCTTCGACCACTTCGCGTCCCCGCCGCACTCGCCGTACGACCCATACCCACCATCCATGATTTACGCCACCTCTGCATCTTATACATCGACACCAAGACAATCGTCGACCGAATCCCCACCTCGAGTCACTACGAGTTCCAGCGGATCCGGACAGCACCAGCACTCACCGCCGCCACTGCATATCGAGACGCACGTACCGACTTTGGTGCAGCAGCATCAACAGCAGCAGCAGCAGCAACAACAACAGCAACAGCACCATCATGCGCAACAGCAGGCCCAAGCACACCCCGCGCACCCTGGCCCTATCACGCTTCCTCCGCCTCCACACGGGTTTCCTGCGCCCTTGTCCCCGCAGTCGACGCAAATACCACCCATCACGCCGTCGATGCCATCGTTCTCGTTCGTGCCGCAGGCGCCCACGCCTCCTCTACACGCGCAGTTCCTCAGTCCGGGCATAGGCCCGTTTTCGCCCACCCTGAGTCCAGGAGGATTCTTCTCGCCCGGTGGGCCGCACCCATTCCTGAACCCCGCGCCAGGCGCGCCTGTGCATCTGCAACCCGTCGTCATGTCGCACTCTATCCCGCACTCCCCGGTCAGTCCGCACCCGCCTGGAAGCCCAAGCGGCGCATACTTCATGTACCATCCCGGAGACCATGGGTACTTCCCGCCCGTCGGGATGCACATGCAAAGTATGCCTGGAATGACGCACCCACACCCGCTCGCGCAGGAGCACACGCCGCCGAGTGATGTGGCGGACGATGCGGCGACGGTGTCGCAACGGACGATGGTGGAGGAGAGCGTGCTTCGGCGGCCTTCATCGACGCAATTGCGCACATCTAGCCGGACGAGCCCAGCGAGCGTCGTCACCGCGAGCGAGGAAGGGAGCACGAGCAAAGTCGGGACGAGCTCACCGGGGACGTCGCTCGACGATGAGTTGCAATCGATACACTCGCAGCCGCGGCCGTCCGTAGCGGACACCTACAGATCGGTGAGCGACACGGTCGCGGGGTCTACGACGGCGTCGACGTCGCCGCAGTTACACATGGACCTCCCGCGGGCGAAGAGCACAGGCACGGGCGCAGCGGCGCCAGGCTCCTTTGCGCAGGCTGTGCGTGGCGCACCTGCGCCCATCGAGCGGCCAAGCCACGCGTACTCGAGCAGCGTCGCGCGTGTGGCGCAGCTGGAGAACGGTCTCGCGGCGCTCGAGCTGGGTCCCACCGCTTTGACACCGAATCGCGACCGGCGCGCAAGCTGGCACGTCGACTCGCCCAGCGTGGAGAACCCGCGCGGGGGCGGATCGTACTTCGCTGCGCTCGGCTATGCGGATTGAGGGAGGACTGATATATCCTGGTTGTTTAGGTGCTGTGGTCGTGGGTGTGTGCTGCATGTGAGTATTTTCCCGTTGTTCGCTGTTGTGTCCGTCGTCGTCGCCGTTTGTCTACATGGCCTTCTTTCCTTCTGTCTCGTCTCGTCTGTTTCTCCATGTCGCGCAATTAAACGTCTCTAGTCTCGTACAGGAACAGTTCACAAGTAGCTGCCCGCCTGGCACAGGACAACTATCGGTACAATCATCTCGGACCGTCCATAGTTTATTGTAAAGTACAAGTGAAACAAAGAACGAAACGGGAGTCTCTGCCAGCAGGTTACGAATGGGGAGAATACACAAGGACGACGCGCCAGCAAGAAGTGGGCTACATGCAGTGTACATGACGGGCCGTTGTTAGAACTTGCAGTGATTTGCAGGAAACCTGGCGGTAGACACGACAAACATCGCACAAGTTTTCCATTCGGGCTTCCCAGACCCATAGACGACAGATCCAGAGAGAGAGCGCGAGGTATCGCGAAGTTACGGGCTGTCGAGATGGCGGCGAGCTATGTGGTTGGATAACGTTGTGAAGTATCTCGAGCATATAAACTGAGAAGGTCGGGTGGCCGGGCAACATAGGGCATCGTGTAGCTGATATGAGTAATCGGAGGGTTAGGCCAAGGGTGGTGGCGCGTCAAGGACATTGGACGAGTTCAAGTTCGGTGGCGGCGTTCCAATGACCAGCGCCGAGGTTTGGCCAGTTCTTCCACACTCACCAACAATGACTGACATAAAGTCTCGTGCATACTAGGCAGATCAACACGCTGTTGTGGGTGATTCTAGCTTGCACGCCCACTCGGATTGCGACGATGGACAGCGAGCCCGGACCGGCGTCCACGAACTTTTTCGCTCAACCTCACTGCCAGTCTAAGCACTACATGTGGCGGCACTGCGGCAGGCTCACACGACGAAAGACGATACGAATACAGCGCGCGCATACATATATTCAAGTTACAGCGGCCAGCAGGCAAAGCACGATAGCGCGACAGCACCGACTATACAATCATGGTCCCCTCGTCAATGTTTCCGCCGTCGAACCGAACTTGGCACGCAGCACCTCGTCCAGCGCGTTTTCCTTTCCAACGTACTCGGCCTCGTATTCGGTGCGTAGCTGCTCGAGCTCGTCTCGGAGCTCGTCCTGGCGCTGCAAAACATACTGATGTTTCGCCTTCTCGATGAGGTATTTCGCGCGGTAGTCCACGTCGGCGTCTCGTGGCGGCGGTGGAGGGCGCGGGTCGTCGTACGGCGCGAGGTCGCCGCGCCCGGAGGAGGTCGACATGCTGAGATGTGCTTGGTCGAGGGAAGACCCTGTGTTGGCGGATGCTGATGTCCCCGCGTCGATATTGTCACTGCCAACCAAAGCCGGTACGTTTGTGACAGCGCCGGACAGATCTAGCGGGCCAGGTTGCCGGTCGCCGCTGCCGTCAACGTCGACGTCGAGAGGGCGATCCGGATCCATATTTCGCGTGTGCTCGCGCAGTATGCGGTCACGCAGCTCCGGCGCGATCGCATAGGGGGTCGGCTGCAATTTCTGCAAGTCGATGGGCTCTCGCCAACCGGTGAACAGCACTCCTGTCGCCGTTGAATACGTCGGCGGCTTGGGTTTCGCGCCAGACTTGGGGCCCGAGTACGTCTGACCCTCCTTGACGTTTCTACGCGCCGCACTCTTCGCCCCGCGGTCGTGTGACGGGAGGAGCGCGTCGTGCTCCGATTTGTGGTGGTCCACCAGGCCCGCGAGCCTTATCTCGGCGCACCCGTCGCATTGGCCACAATTCCATCTCCGGTCGCGCTCAAACGCGCTTCGCAGGTGCGCGAGCAGCGTGCGCTCCGAGAGAATGTTGTTGTGCCAGTGCTTGCCGGCCTGATCGCAGTGTTTCCAGCCGCATACCCACTTCATAGTCTTCCCTGTTTTGACACTCGCGTTCTTCACGTGGACACTGTACATATGCTCGAGGAGAGCACTGGCGGTGACGAGCTGAGCCTCGCAGCCCTCCCATTCACATGGTAGGAATGGAACAATCTGGGGATCTGGTGGTGTGCGCGGACGGTTATATGATGCCTCAATCGCCGCGTTTGAACTGCTTGGAGATGCTACACGCTGTAATGGGTCCAGATGGTGGTCATCGTGGTCCATGGCGTAAACCACGTAGGCAGGCAGCCGCGAAGCGCCTGAGAGGATAAAGCGGTGTCGTACGGCAATCGGAAGTCCGACTTGCTCCTTGTCCTTTCACCTTCATGGACATTTCCCGTGAACTGGGCATTGAACTTTCACCCTCCATCGCTGACTCCCTCCGCGTCGTACTGAACACGGCTAGCATCGGTACTGTCGATGAGTAAGTCTGCACTCATTGCAACGTCACGCGTTGAATTCTTGTCCAGGGTTGTCCCGCCGGACGTCATGTTTGCGAAACACGATGTAGAACGTTCCCTGGAAGCAGTCCTGTCTGCCATCAGGCGCAGACGGAATCGAAAGGCGCTGATAAACGCCTTTCCCGTCGAAGTCCTTTCGACTATCTTCAGGTTCTACGCGGGGTCGTTGCGCCTTGAGGACCGCTCGCTTCGCAACGTAGTCCTTCACGTGTGCCACCACTGGCGCCAAGTGGCGCTCGCCGACTGTGTCCTCTGGCGCGAAGTCCACATCACCAGCTCCCGCGCTGACGAGATCCTCGCCGATCTCCTCACGCGCACTAGAAGCGTTTCGCTCGCCGTAGACGTCACTCTGTCCGCTGTAGCCAACGACGGTATTATGATATGTACGCCGCCCGACAGATGCGCACGAGCTGGGGCGGTCATCGCGCAACATCTGGACCGCATTGAATCGCTGATCCTTTCATTCAACGACACGCAGGCTCATCCTTTGCTATCTGCTTTGACGGTCCCTGCACCGCGTCTACATCGCTTGGGTCTCTATCTGGATGTTGATCACTCGGAGGGCCAATGGCTGGATATCCCACGAAGCATCTTCCAACGCGTTACGGGACCAGTCCGGCGCCTTCATCTCGAGAACATCCGACCGCCTGATCGGCGCCACTTCCTCCTTCCAGGACTCGAAGAGCTGTGTCTGACCGGGAACGAAACCGCGTTGTCTGTGCCCAGTATGGATGACATGTTCGCTGCGTGTCCCCAGCTGAAGGCGGCATCGTTCATGCAGTTGAAATTCGACAGCATCGAAGAGTTTTCCTCACAGAAATGGCGCTGTCCGACTCTTGGTGCTGTTTCGCTGGATAACCTCGAGACCAAGACGACGATACATCTACTTGGCCATCTACCGCTGGCCAAGATCCCCTCACTGACTTTGCACTGCTTCTCGCCGGAACCGCGCTTACGCGATCTCCTCATCCCGCTTTTCAACTTGGATTCGTTCGCCCATCCACCTGATTTCATATCCGTCCGCGGTGACTTCCCTGAGGACGATGTGCGCGTTGAGGTCCGAGACGGCTCCTTCGCGCGAATCGTTGCCGTCTCGGTGCGCAGTGATGCCGGGGCACATGAGCCCTGGGAGACGCTGTTGCGGGTGTTGCAGGACCAGAAGCTATTCGCGGGTGTAAAACACCTGCACATCAGCGTTGGCATGTGGCCTGGGGTCTTGCGAGGCTTTACAGCCTCGCACACGCTGCGCGTGTTGACACTCGAGGTCGCCGAGGACACCCTGCTCCAGTTCCAGCCGTGCATCCCAGTCGAGGGCGCTACTGCTTTCTATTGTCCGGCGCTCGAGCTCTTGAACATCACGTCACCGCAGCCGACCTCTCTCGGGGCGTATTTATTGCTTGCCTTTCTGGAACTGTCTATCCGATACGGTGCGGAACGTCTGGAATGCCTCACCTTGGACAATGTCTCGGTAGAGCCTGGGCCAGCTTTCGACGCGGCTCTTGATCACGTATGTAAGGTGGAATTTGTGAACCGGATGTGACTGGTCTACGCACCCTCAGTTGTACTCTATAACGGCGACCTGTAACTTCCCATGTATTGCACACGTCCAGCCTAGCTGTACGCGGACGAGATCACTCAGAGATTCTGTGTACAGTACGCATGTTGGATTTGTAACCTTCGCGTCTCGATGTGTCCCTATCCGACAGCGGCGCAGCTGCACAGTTCCGTAGTGCTGCACACAAGCATTCGGCGCCCTAGACTTTATAGCGCCGGGTCAGCAACGCACAGTTCACGAATTGCAGCAGCCTCAGACTGGGGCAGTCTGCGGTCGGCGGCGGCGTCAAGTTTACCAGTTTACCCCGCTGAGCACACGAATGTTCAGACCATCGTCAGACCTTCAGAGGCGGTCTGGGCTCTGAAATGTATTGTAGCCAAGCGCTGAAGTAAGTCTCGCGACATTCATTGAGCCCTAACAAGCTGCGAGCTCCGCGGCCAGCCCCTGCCGCCGACTCCGGGCGTCTTTGTGACATAGGAGAATTGCGGGCATGCACACACGTTTCGGAGAAATCAGTCGTACTGCCTGACTATTGCAGTGCCGGGCATTCACCTACTAGGGTGCTCTGCGTCGGTGAGTTAGTGCAAAGTGTATTTGCGTACGTAACAGCGGACCCCTCGCCGCCCAGTCGCGGGACCAAAGCGCCAGTCCCACGTTCGATGATTCGCGCAAAGGCTTCAAATGGCCGCGCAGCTCAAGAATGACTGTCCTTGAGCTATCTTTGTGCTCCAGTCACGAGAAGATCACGAGAACCTTCTCACCACGCTGTGCGATTCACGATGACGGCGCGTCTATTTGGTAGCCCACATGCATTGCCACTTCTCTTCGCCTTAAATACTGGGGTCATCACAACCTTGCGCAGTATCGTCCCTGCTCGCCGCACGGTCGCTCTACCTCTGCACGAGCACGATGTTCTCTGTCCTCACGAAGCTCGCTCCGTTGGCGCTTCTTCTGCGCAGTGCCTCTGCTATCTCATGGGCACTGATCTTCAGCAACGGCAACGTCTGGTCTGAGCTCGAGTACACGTACGTTGGTCCCTTCGAGGGATATCCCAGATTGACACCACCCGTGAAGCATCACTGTCCCGCCGGCGCCTCCTAGTGATGTCACGAGCGGTCCATGGGTAATTACTACTAGTAGCTTGAGAGTGTAAGATTCATTCTTATCGTTCACTAGTTCTTCTGGGTAGGTCTACGGGCGGGATTTCGAGAGGTCTCATCTGATAGCTGTGTAGTGTGGCCTGCAACCGAACGGAGGAGGAGTGGTTCAACCCGTCCTGCAGTGGGGACAACTCGGTCCTTCCTACGTGAACCCGAACCCGGTATTTGCTAAGATCTGGGCGATGATTCTCTGGACGGTTCCGGCGTCAGGTCTCAACAACAACAATGTGCGCTGGTTGAATGACGCAGCCCCTTTCGCATATGCTAATAGTTACCAGGCATTCCAAAGCCCCGGCATATGGGCTGCGCAGGGTGACAAGATCGACAGCTTCATGACGTATAACAACAATGTGTAAGGTCGTTCTCTCCCACCCCACCTCTATGCTGACCGCCTGGCACGCGTGACTAGCTGGGTCCAGACGGCGCGTGTCACTTCCGGCCAGGCGTCTGGCCAGAACACCGTCAGCAACCTCTCTGCCAGCCAGTTCTTCCACACCGACTCCGCTGGCGACTCGAACGCGAACTTCTTTGTTTGCGAGTCAGAGTACGTTATCTCACGATCAGTCATCGGAAGGACGCCTTGCTCATTCATGAGTACAGGCTCGATGGATCGCAGACGAACCGCTGGAACTTCAATGTCACATTCACAAACATCAACCTCCGCGCGAAGACCAACACGGGTGTGCAGAGCCTGTGTGCGAGCGCTGTATCGCACTCCGATGGCAATGGGTTCGCTACGATCCAGGGCTTCCGTATGCTGGTAAGCAAAATACCACATTGCTCGTTAAGACGCTAAAATAATACAAGAACGACACTACCTGTCACTGGGATACTGTCATTCTCACGCCCCCTTGAACGCTGCAATCAAACTCTTCGACGGAGCGGCAACGTTGTACACACTGGTCCCGTTCTGCAGTACAGTAGCTCGTACCTCTTATCCACGTGCAACACGAGAGCTCTGAGCGTATGGGATGAGAATGAAGTGAAGTACTGCCACCAGATCCGGAGCGATGATTTATTCGTATCGGTGACGTTGGTTGAGACTGAGGATAGCCAATCAAGGGACTGAGTAACATGAACCGCTGTCAGAGAAAGTCGCAATTCATATAGTGGTCTGTATTCCTTTTCTGACCTAACCGGACTGTGGGGATTGTGTACTTTGGCGCTGTATAGTTCGGAGGAACTTGCCGAACCTTGGCTCGACCTTGGCTTGGGCACGTTCGCTTATTGTTACCACCTCGCCGCCACGGCCCACCGCGCGCTCTTCAGACTCCACGAACGTGGCATCGTCGACCGCGACGAGCATGTCGTTTCCTGTGGAGTTGCTGGTCGACATTTTTTCGCGGGACAAGAAGCCGCCAGCGCTCGAGTCCCTAGCTCTCGTCTGTCGCCAGTGGAAGGAACTCGTCTACAACGAGCATTCGCTCTGGACGACCGTTCATGTTACGCCGCACACGACGCTGGGCCAAGTGCGAACGCAACTCGCGCGTTCTGGCGACCGACATCTCGACGTCGAGTTATCGTTCGTACCCACCACGGAGTACGGCGACTTTGAGGACGTCCTTGCCGCTGTGTTTGTCGAGAGGAGCAGAATCGAGACTTTGGAGATTCGTGCTCTTGGCGAATGTGACGATGACGACGCCGAACTTTGCTGGCCAGCCGCGGTCGAGGTTGCGCTTTGCACTGGCGTAGCATGGCCACAGCTCCGGGTACTTGACCTGGACGGAGAATATGTCTCCGACCACACGCTTGAAATCGACCTCTTCACTCCTACGCTCGTACAGTTGCAACTCAGCTTCGTGTCAGTTCGCGAGTGGGCCCAACTGCTTCGTGCGACCCAACTCTGCGATCTCTACCTCAACAAGGCGACATCAGGCGACATGTACGAACTCATGATGGTCCTTCCCAACTGTACCAATCTTCGTCGTCTGGAGCTTAACGACGGCGGATATGGAGACGAGACGCTAGTCTTCAGCCTTCCTCACGGGAAGCCGCCGGTATTCTTACATCTCGTCGAGATAAACGTGCACTGGGAAACCGTCGACATCTCGAGCCTCTTGCGCTTCCTTGCGTGTTGTCCGAGCGTTGAGAAACTTGAAGTCATGGCGGCGACCATTGCGAATCTGAACGTCAGTACGTCCAGCCCAGCGTTCAAATTACCACGTCTGGTTTTCCTTATGCTACGCATGCTTCCCTGGGGCCGCGATAATACCCGGCCACCATGCGACTTCTTTAACCTGCTGGCCCCAGCGCTAGCCGAATCCAAAGTGCGCGAAGTGGACCTCGCTGACATGAGCATACTGTCATTGGCGGTTCTGCTTGGCCCTCACCTCGAAGACCTTCGACTGGGGTCTGTTGTGTGTGACCCTCGGGTATTAATCCCCGGGCTTGCGCGGTGCACAAACCTTCATACGCTCGAACTCGCCGGGATCGAGATGCCGTCTCTGGATGGCACTTGGACGAGCGACGTACGGTTGCCGTCTCTGCGCGATGCACTGCTGCATGGTCCAGACGATGACATCAGGCTGCGCACAGCCCCGACGGCAGACCGTTTTGCGCATAACCGACGACTTGCCGGCTTCTTCATTCCTCTGGTTGAAAGCACGGGGGTCTTGACCGTCAACATCCTGCATGTTCCTCTGACGGTCGAGGAGATCCAGCGCCTGGTCAAGGATCTCGTGAATAGCAGCCAGTGGCCGCTAATAGTCGAGAGCCACAAGACCTACACCAACACTCCAGGGCTGAAGATCCGGGGGGAGGTACCATCACTACGGACCGACGAGTCTACCTCGAGGACCGCAGATCGCGAGTTCGAAGTCTCCGGACTTGCCGATGCCTGGCGCGGCCTGCACTCGGCCTACAATATCTTCTGGCGCATCGGAAGCCTCAGCATCGACATGGGTCATCTCAGGGAATTCTTCGAGGCATTGCTCTCCGTCCAATATCCAGAGCTTCCGCTGCTGACCCGCCTCACGATCTGCGCGACATACACATATGCTCGCGGACAGCCCGAGCTTGAGGACAGGCTTGAAGCGGTGCTCGATGCTGTAGGGGATCTATGCGGTGCAGCTGGCCGGGACGCAGTGGACACACCTCGTCTATTGGACGTGGTGTTCGACAACTCGGCGGCCCGCGAAGAGGGCCCCCTTCAGGTTTCGGATGCTGCTCTCATGTGTTTCCTCGCTCTATTCAAAACTCCATTCGAACCTATGGTGACAGGAAGGATCTAATCTGCGCCTAAATTGCTATTCCTAACTTCCTATCGTACGTCGAAAGTTTGTACCGAGTACGCGCGAGGGGAATGAAATGAGAATAGCAGCGAAACGAAACACACTAGACAAACGCGGGACAGCTACGAAGCGGGAGTGTCATACTACGGACCTAGACAAATGCGAGACACAAGGAGATAAGGATAAGCGAGGGAACTACATACGTAGACACAGAGACAATCCAAGATGGGCGCAATGCGTTCGGTGGCACGGCGCGGCGTACAAACCCGCCCGAGTGAGAACCACTGATCGTAGCGTGAAGATTTAGAATTTCATAGCTCTATATCGGAAATCAGACAATTCCAGGGCCCAAACTAGTCTACACACATGTAGCTCGACATACCTTGCGCGTATGATATTAGTTGTTGGACTTCGTTCATTAGGGCATGCGGTGTTCTAGTCACCTCCGGGACAGAGACAGGGAAAATGAGAGATACTTTGGCTCGTGAATTGAGCAGATACGTCACTGTAGAATGACCCTCCACGTAATTGTTGCGTTAGTACACGTTGTTGAAAGTAACTTGCAATACAGTAGCTCCTACCTTTTTCCTCGTGCAACACAAAAGCTCTAAGCGTATGGAATGAGAATTAACTTAAGTACTACCACCGGAGCGATGATTCATCCGTTTCGGCGACGTGAGTTCACTGAGTTGGGACTGAGGATAGCCAATCAAGGGACTGAGTCACATGAGTCGCTGTCAGAGAGATTGAAGAGGACATCGCGATCCATATAGTGGCCTCCTCTTTTTCTTTCCCGACCAAAATGGACTGTGGGAATCGTGCTGGAATCGTGTGCCCGAACGCCGGAGGAACTTGCCGAACCTTGGCTCGACCTTGGCTTCGGCAAGTTCGCTCATTGTATCCACCCCGCTGCCACTGCCCACTGCGCGTTTCGCAGACTTCGCTAGCGTGGACATCGCCGACCGCGACGAGCATGTCGTTTCCTATAGAGTTGCTGGTCGACATATTTTCGCGGCACAAAGAGCCGCCAGCGCTCATGTCCCTTGCTCTCGTCTGTCGCCAGTGGAAGGAAATCGTCTACAACGATCATTCGCTCTGGACGACCATTAATGTTACGCCGCGGACAACGCTGGGCCAAGTGCGCACGCAACTTGCGCGCTCGGGCAACCGACATCTCGACGTCGAGGTATCGTTCGTACCGTCCATGGAGTACGCCGACTTTGAGGATGTCCTTGCCGCTGTGTTTGTCGAGACGAGCAGAATCGAGACTCTAGAGATCGGTACTCTTCACACTTTTGGCGACGACGACGACGACGAGCTCGGCGACGAAAGTTGCTGGCCAGCCGCGGTCGAGCGTGCGCTTTGCACTGGCGTAGCATGGCCACAGCTCCGGGTACTTGACCTAGAAGGAGAGATGGTCTTCGGCGACACGCTTGAGATCGACATCTTCGCTCCTACGCTCGTACGGTTGCGACTCGACTGTGTGTCAGTTCGCGAGTGGGCTCAACTGCTTCGTGGGACCCAACTTCGCGATCTCGACCTCGGCAAGGCGATATCAGGCGACATGTTCGAACTCATGATGGTCCTTCCCAATTTGACCAATCTTCGCCGTCTGGGCCTTAACGACAACACAGATGGAGACGAGACGCTAGTCTTCAGCCTTCCTCACGGAAAGCCGCCGGTATTCTTACATCTCGTCGCGATCACCGTGTACTGGGAAACCGCCGACATCTCGAGCCTTTTGAGCTTTCTTGGGTGTTGTCCTAGCCTCGAGCAACTTGAAGTCATGGTGACGTCCGTCGTGAATCAAGACCCCACTGCGTCCAACCCGGTGTTCAAGTTGCCACGTCTGGAATCCCTGCGCCTGGTAGTGTCCGGCGGCAACGACAGGACATCGAGCGACTTCCTCAATTTGCTGGCTCCAGCACTCTGCGAATCCAAACTGCGCGACGTGGACCTCGACAATATGAGCATACGGTCATTGGAGGTTCTGCTTAACCCTCACCTGGAACGTCTTCGACTGAAATCAGTCGTATGCGACCCTCGAGCATTGACCCACGGGCTTGTGCAGTGCACAAACCTTCGTGTCCTGGAACTTCGCGAGGTCGAGATGCCATCTCTCGGTGACGCCTGGACGAGTGACGTGCGGCTGTCGCGTCTGCGCAGTGCAACTCTGGTTGCCCTGGAAGCAGACTCCAGGCTACGCGCCGTTGCAGCGCCTGACCGTCTTGCGCATAATCGACGACTTCCTGGCTACTTCATTCCTCTCGTTGACAGCCCGGGCGTCATGGCCGCGACGGTTCAGGGCGTTCCTCTGACGGTCGAGGAGATGCTTCGCCTGATGAAGGATCTCGGGAATGGCGGGATGCTGTTCGTTGAGAGCCACAACACCTTCTACAATACACCCGGGCTGAAGATCGGAGCGCCACTTCGATCGGACGAGGCCCAATATCGCGAGTTCGAAGTCTCTGGACTTGTCGACGCCTGGCGCAGCCTGCACTCGGCCTACAACATATTGTGGCGCATCGGAAGTCTGGGCATCGACATCTGTCATCTCACGGAATTTTTCAAAGTGGTGCTCTCCGAGTCTCTCGAAGGTGCCCAGCTTCCGCTGCTTTTCCGCCTCACGATCTGCGCGGGGTATATGGAAGGATTACGAGAGGACAAGCTGGAATCGACGCTTGACGACGTAGGAGTTCTCTGCGCTAGCCCGGGCGCAGTTGACGCACCTTACCTGTTGCAAGTGGTGTTCGATAACTCGGCCTACGAAGAGGACCCGCTCCAGGTGTCGCAGGCAGCTCTCACGCGTTTCATCTCCCTTTTCAAAGCTCCATTCGGACCTGAGGTGATAATGAAGGCTGTGATTCGCACCTGAATTGCTAATCCCCGCTTCCTATCGACGCTATCGTACGTCGAAAGACCATCGTAACGCGAAGATTTATAATCACGTAGCTCTACATCGTGAGTCAGACAATGCCAGGTCCCAAACTAGTGACTAGTCTACATACATACATTGCACGTATGTTGGGCTTCGTTCACTAGCACATGCGGTGTTCTAGTTACCTCCGATACAGAGACAGGGATAATGAGAGATAATTTGACCCGTGAAAGACCCTCCACGTACTTGTTGCGTTGGTACACGTTGTTGAAAGTAACTTGACGGATGCACAGAGATCGGGTCCGGATTCAAAGTTATTCCGTATCTTCGTCGCGTCCCATACCGCGTCGCGCACCCAAAATGTCGCAGCAAAACGACCTGCCCCCAGGCTGGATTGCGCAGTGGTCAGCACGATCTGGAATATCTTGATCGCTGTGCTGAAAATTACCTAGGGACCCGACCCACCAGCGACACCTGTTCATTGGTACGTGTCGTGCGCTGGCCCACGATATATGGCTGAATCGGCTCTGTAGAAACGACCAGCGGGCACCAGCAATGGGAACACCCCCTCGAGACCGCGGGCGGGCCGTTGGACGCGACTGTAGCGCCGGCGCCAGCACCCAGCGGCCATGGGAAGCGCAGAGCCTACGCTGTGGGCCAGACGCACGCGTACGACGGCGCCGGCGAGGTCGCGCCCTATCCCGACGCTGCTGGCTACGGCGCACCCGTTCAGCCTGGCATGGGCGGCGCGCCAGCCCCCCTGTTCACGCCCGGGCTCGCCAATGACCAGTTCGCCGCGCAGCAGCAGGCCGCCCAGGGCCAGGGCTATTACGGCGGCAGCGAGCAGTATCCCGCACAGCAGCCCGCGTATGGCCAGCAGCAGCCCATGCAGTATCCCCCCGTGAACCAGCTCGCGGACCAGTTCGGCCATATGGGACTCGGCGGCCAGAAACCATTCGCGCTGCACACCGCCAACCTCGTCGCGACGCCGCCCAACCCACTCGAGCTGCTCATGCCCCCGCCAGAGATTCGTCTACCACCAGGCGCGTCCATCACAGACTCGCCCGCCGCCAACGCGGACCCGTCCTACATGCGCTCGACTATCAACGTGGTCCCCACAACCTACCAGCTGCTCAACAAGTCCAAACTTCCCTTCTCGCTCGTGCTCACGCCCCACCGCACACTCAAGTCCGCAGTCAACAGCTCGGTCGACGACCCACCGGTACCAGTGGTGACCGACACCGTCATTGCGCGCTGCAGG
Organism: Exidia glandulosa HHB12029; assembly: GCA_001632375.1. NCBI lineage: Eukaryota > Fungi > Basidiomycota > Agaricomycetes > Auriculariales > Exidiaceae > Exidia > Exidia glandulosa. The sequence goes on from KV425950.1 coordinate 47,128, forward strand.
CGCTGCCGGTCTTACATCAATCCCTACGTGACGTTCATCGACGGCGGCCAGCGCTGGAAGTGTTGCCTGTGCTCAATGAGCAACGAGGTTCCGCAGATGTTCGACTGGGATCAGGCGCGCAACCAACCGGGCGACAGGTGGTCGCGCCCGGAGCTCACCAGCGGCGCCGTCGAGTTCGTTGCACCGACCGAGTACATGGTCCGCCCTCCCCAGCCGCTCGTCTACGTCTTCCTCATCGACGTCTCGCACGCCGCTGTGCAATCAGGTACGTCGTGTTCACTTGCGTCATCATCGATCGCGTCGTGCTAACCCCGCACAGGCATGGTTGCAACCGCGACGCGTACAATCCTTGAGTCGCTCGACCGCATCCCGAACGACGACAACCGGACGCGTATCTCTCTCATCGCGTTCGACACTGCGCTCTACTTCTTCTCCCTCACGCCAGGCTCTACTGAGACTTCGATGCTCGTCGTTTCCGACATCGACGACGTGTTCCTGCCCAAGCCCAATGATCAGCTTGTCTTGAACCTGACAGAGTCCCGCGCGGCTGTCGAGACGCTGCTCGGTCGTCTTCAGGAAATGTTCCAGGACACTCAAATTATTGGTAGTGCACTTGGTCCGGCACTGCAGGCAGGTTTCCAGCTTGCTGTAAGTATTCTTAGTTATCTGAGTGTACGCGATGCTGACATTGGTCAAGTCTACCACCGGTGGCAAACTCATAACACTCTCCGCGAGTCTCCCCACACTCGGCGTCGGCGCGCTCAAGAACCGGGAAGACCCAAAGATCCTCGGCACGCCAAAGGTTCGTCGCACGGTTCACGCGGTCTCCGCTCGACTAACCGGCGTGCAATCAGGAATCCGCACTGCTCCAGGCTGGTTCGCCATTCTACAAGACGTTCGCGATTGAGTGCTCGCGTGCTCAAGTCTCCGTCGACATGTTCCTCTTCGCGGCGACGTACACCGATGTGGCTTCGTTATGTACGTCGATGTTCTCCAGTTCTACCACTTGCCGTTACTAACGGAAGTTCCTCAGCCTGCCTTCCGCACTACACGTCAGGCCAGACGTTCTTCTACCCCGGTTTCAACGCCGCACGCTCAGAAGATGCGATCAAGTTCGCCCATGAATTTGGCATTGTCCTCGGTAGTCAGATTGGCCTCGAAGCTGTCATCCGCGTCCGAGCCTCCCGGGGTGCGTCTTGGTTCGACGTCCGCGTCTTGCGTCTGACGTGTCTGTTCCCCCAGGAATACATATGTCTGCGTTCCACGGCAACTTCTTCGTCCGCTCGACCGACCTGCTTGCGCTTCCCGCTGTTCCGCCTGACCAGAACTACGTCATCGAGATATCGCTCGAGGAGACGCTCACGACGCCGTTCGTCGTCTTCCAAACCGCTGTCTTGCATACGACATGCTTTGGGGAGCGCCGCATCCGTGTCATAACGCTCGCCCTTCCGACGACGTCCAACATCTCCGAGCTCTACGCGTCGGTAGACCAAATTGCCGTTGCGACATTCCTCGCGAACAAAGCAGTGGAAAGGACGCAGGCGAACAAGCTCGAGGACGCGCGCGACATGGTGCAGAAATACGTTACGGACATCCTGGGAGCGTACAAGTCGAACATGACGGGCGGCGGCGGCGCAGCAGCGGCCGGTCTTGCGATCCCGACGAACATGCAGATGTTCCCGCTCCTTGCGCTCGGGCTCTTGAAGCACGTCGCGTTGAGACAGAGTAGCCAGATCGCGCCGGATCTTCGGGCGTATGCGCACAGCCTGCTCACGACGCTCCCGTCGCAAACGCTTATTCCGTATCTTCACCCGAGCTTCTACTCGCTGCACGATATGCCACCAGAGGTGCGCAAGGCTTGAATTTAATGTTCCTCTGCCCCCCCCGCCATGCTGACGAAGACGAACCGTAGTGCGGAACGATTGGCGACGCGGGTGTCATCCTTCCGCCGCTTCTGCCATTGACGAGCGAGCGGTTGGTAAAGCATGGTTTGTTCGTTATCGAGGACGGCCAGACCATCTTCCTTTGGGTCGGGCGGGACTCTGTACCGCAGCTCATCATGGACGTCTTCAACTTGCCGAATTACGAGGCACTGCGCGGCGGCAAGGTGCGTCGACTCGGCATGTTTTCTCTCATTCTTATTCACTAACCGTCTTGCCGCGCTGTAGTACACGTTACCAATCCTGGACAACCCATTCTCGCAGCGCGTCAACGCCATCATCGGGAAGATACGCGAGATGCGCCGCGGGCCGTACTACCCTGCGCTCTTCATCGTCAAGGAGGACGGCGAGCCGCCGATGCGACTGTGGGCGCTTTCGGCGCTCATCCAAGATCGTGGGGACCAGACGCCCAGCTACCAGCAATGGCTCGGCCAGCTCAAGGATAAGCTCAACGGCAGTAGTTACAATTGAGCGCAGCGAGGGGAGGGCTAGATTAGAAGGAGATTTGTATGTTGGCGCGGGATTTGATAATGTCGCAAAATGCTTTTTTTTCCTGTCAAGGTCAAAAGTCGCACAAGCCTCATCTCCGGAGGTTGTGGACTACGCTGGACTGGTTGAGGAACGTGAGGTCTGTCATGTCGGTTGTCTTGCTCAGCGCGCGTCCAGATAGGTCCAGATTACAGGTCGGCCATCGACGGCTCTCTCAGCGACGGCCCGGAGACAGCGAAGACCACGTCGCCAACTCTGCTCGAGGACTGTTGCTCAACGAACGCTATAGCCACGGGGCTCGCGAATCCTTCCGAATCGTCGCGCCCCGAACTCCGACACTCTCCTTCTTTCCACCACCATGCGCATCATGTACTGCATCATCGACGCGCAACGCTGGCAAGTCGTAGCAGTCAAGCTCCTACAATTTGCAGATGGTGTCTCGACCCTACTCCAGCTGAAAGAACACGCAGCAGCAAGACATGTCGATCTTCCCGGTTTCATAGTACAGGGCGTGTATTGGGTAGGTCGTTGCCCATGTTCTTCCGGCCCATCTTGACCCGCGGCCGTCACCAGTTGCATACGGATCAGCACATACGAAACGACGCTTTGAGTGTGACACCCGCCGCTCTTAATACTGCTCGCAACTGGGACATCATCCTCACGGAATATTCACTCGGCGTGGAAGACGATAGATCTCTTTCCGAGACTTATGCCCTTACTCATGCCGCGGATCGCACTATCGCCTTTGTCGTCGTCGCTGGTTTGTGGATCCGTCATGGTGTTAGACGGGTTCATTGACGTTGCCTTTCAGAGGTTTGGCGCAAACCACTGCCCCTGAGAGGTCATATCAGCTGCCACCGCTGTGTTGCCGTGCTCACGCTTTTTCTTAGGATACGCAGCTTTCATAAAATCGCTGCAGAAGAAGATGCATGGTTCCCCGGCGCCGTCCACCGCCTCTCACAATTCTGCGGAGGCAACTTCTCCAACCGTGAACGTCCTCCACGGACGACCCCCTTTGCGCGGTCCGCCCTTGGGCGTGTATCACTCGTCGTTTTCGAGATTTGTTACCCTTTGCACAGACCGCACGCCTATCATCTTCAAGCCCAATGACATACGGTTCGCAAGCGAGCTTGTCTCAGCATCTGCTCAGCTCTTCCACGACGAGACCGCATTCCAGCGCAAGGTTACGAAGCCATTGGAGCACTTCCTTGGGCAAGGCAGCGCCCACAAATACAGCACTGCTTACCTTCCACCGCACTACTTCGAGTGCGACTGCCGCCGCCGCACACCGGAGACGGAAGGCGCTCTGAGTTTGATCGGCGAGCTTAAGAAAGGTTTCGGCGAGGGTGGAATAGATCCGTTCGAGCAGGCTGTCCAAAACTATACTCGTATGGCCATTCATGTCGACGACTCGGTGCGCACGACTGTCGTTAACCTGTCCAGCATGGGCTAATGAAGAGCCTAGGTCCACCAGATGCGCTTGCGTACATGTATGCCATGCTTCTTGCTTGCATTGACGGGTACTCATCTAGCGGTTGGTGGTGCCGTCCTCACCGACCGGTACATCGTCGGCCGGTTCACGGACCATGTCTCGCTCGTCCCTCTGGATCACGGTGTCAACCCCGAGCTTGAGCGCATCGAAATCATTGTGCGGACGCTGCGCAATCTGCGCACCTGCCTCGATGAACTCGACGACTGGTACAAGACGCAATGGACATCTGCACCGCGACCTCCGGAAGCCTTTCCTATGCCGCACCTGGTTGAGGTAGCCGGCATCGAGATCACGTATCTTCGTCGCATAAAGACAGAGGATCCGTCGAGCGCCATCTTCCGCGCTTCCATCCAGAAGGATAACGAGAAACTCGACGCTGTTGTCAAATTCGCCAGGCGGTACTGCATAGACGCGCACACCGCCATGGCGGATGCCTCACTGGCCCCGAAGCTCTACCATGCACAGTTCAATCCGGATGTCGGCGCCATCTGTGTCATCATGGAGTTTCTTGAGGAGCAACCGAAACTGCCGTGGGACGCTAAGCTCAAGGTCGAAAACGCTGTAGAACGCCTCCACGCCTTGAACTTTGTTCATGGAGATCTTCGACAGCCGAACATCCTCTTCCGCGACGACGCACCGCATATTATAGACTACGATTGGGCGGGTCTGGAGGGCGAGGCAACGTACCCGATGGATTTGTCGATGAAAATCCCGTGGCCGTCTGGAGTTGAAAACGGTGGAGGCATCACGAAGGATCACGACCTCTTCTGGGCGAAGCAGTTTGCTCCTTCTACTTGACGGCGAGGACCAGACCGTGGAGTCGAACGAGTCCGTGTTCACCCATTACAATTCGCCGTGTGGCTTAATCCCGTGCTCTGAAGCAAAATAAATGCTCGCCCACCTGCACGCCGTCGTCTATAGCTACTAACTCCTCGCACGCCGCGTCGCACGCTAGTTACTTGAGGTTCCCTGGACGTAGATTTATTACGCTCAGCTACCCAACGAAGGACGTCCGAGCGACGTTCGTTCGCACTTCTCGCGAATTCTGTCGTGGGATATTGGCCGCGGACGTCACGGGTATCCTGCGTGGTGCGAGCGTTAACGTGAATCGGGTTGTGCATCTGCCTGGCCAGGGGGATTTTTAGATCCTTGGGCTAGGGAAGTACTAGTAGTGCTCCGGTCACGCCCTCCTTCGAGTCTTGGTTGCGTGTTACGTAGGTAACCACTGCTGTGTGAGACGCAACGGTGTCCTTCCGGGGAACCTGGCTTGTCTCAGTTGGCGCTCAGTGCGGTTCAGGATCAGATCAAGCACAAAGTGTTTTCACTGTAATTTATGGGCATGCGAGACCATCAACATGCGTGGAGTCTGTTCCCCGAAGGGAGATGCGCTAGTATTCCTGCTGCGCTGTCGATCTCAGAAGACGAATAGCCTGAATAAGCTGGAGTATTGTAAGCACGGACTCGAGGCTAAATATACTGGACACTGACCGGAAGAATGTGTTCGTCCTCAGTATGAGAAGGATACTTGTTAAAATCCACGCCCTCAAAAGTATGATGCACTTCGTTTAGTGTACCAACCGCACGGAAGTGGAGCAAGAAAAACAGCAAGAGCCCCGTCCATACCCTAGTGAAGGGCAGGAACTCGCCGTCGCCGGTGGCGAACGTGACAGTAGCCAAGCGAGGCGATTGGAACAGTCGTCCTCTGCGTTCGGCGACAATGCGTCTGATCGTTTCGGATATGTCCCTCTTCTCAGCGGCGCGAAACTCCATCACGGCGAGCGCTGGAAGCGAGTCTGGCAGACCAATGAACACCTGCGGAGCGTATGCAAGCTCCACCGAGAGGCCAAATATGCGGTCTCCAAGCCCAGCGACCTCGCACATCGCTCGAAACCCGTCGCCAAAAGTCGGCGCCGTGAACGAGCAGACGAAAGACCTTGCGTCGTCTGTTGCGTTCTTGAGTTTGATCTCGTATTCAGGCGTGCGGCCCCCGTAGTTGTGAAAGACCGTCTCTACAGTGATTGGCCCTGAAACGGAGACGATGCTCCGGACGAGGTGGTGAATACTTTGATCTGCCAAAGGGGTACCGCTAACTTCAACGGTCATGGCCCGAGCAGGCGGTGAGGTTGGCAGCATGGATAGAAAGACCCAGGTCGTGAGCTGCATCTCGCCGGGAAGCACGGGGTCGTCGGACACATTGAACTTCTCTTCGCACTGAAGGTCGATTTTCGTTGCCGACAGATGAGGAAATTCTGGGCTGGGCGAAGCGGTCGGATCGATATTGGTCAAGTGCGTGGCGCGCAAGGTGAACGATTGCAACGCGTCGCGACATTCGGCGAGGAACGGAAGGAAAGTCCGAGCGTCAAGTAAGAGATTATCTACCTCGAGAGAAGCGAGATATTCGCCGCTTAACATCGGTGCGAGGGGTGCAAAGAGGTCTTGGCGCTCCTCGCTCTCGAGAATGAGGAGACGCAGGTAAGAGAGTTGTAGAAGGTGGTTTGCGTCCTCCAATTCAGCCGCAGCGCTGCGATGAATCAACATCCCGACGGACACGTTGAGGTAGTCGAGATTGGAACATGCAGCGAGGAACCGGACGAAGCTCGGTACTTCGAGTGCGTCCCACCAGATCGTAATTTGCTCCAGGTGCGGGAAGTACATCGGGCCCGACGTGAACGATTCAAACGACAAAAGCCTGCCCTGCACTTTATTGATGTCCTGGAGCCTCAAGCGACGGATGTTGCAGCAGGATGCGAGTTGTATCGACATTGGTAGAAAGTTCAGCGTGCTCTCGACGTCGAGGACAGTCAATGCCGTTCCAAAAGAGAGCCGGCTCCAGTCTGCCGGTGTGACAGTGTCGAGGATAAGAACGTCGAGCGCAGGAAGCACCATATCGAACGTCGCAGGTTGCTCCCAACTATAGTCGACGCTGAGCATGAGGTGCCGTAAGCGCGGCCAGACCCGCCCGTCGTTGAGAAGCTCGTGAACGAATGGAGGCCAGACTTCAACGCGGTAAAGCGTAGCCTTGAGCGCGCGAATGCGTGACGACTCCGCGAAGACCTTCCGCACGTTCGACGCGTATACAGCGTTGGTGGGACGGTAGTCATCGTCACTCGACTCATCGTCGGTATCCTCGTGAGCGAACGGGTCGATCCGTAACGTGACGTCGAGTTCCTTGTTTCTGGATTTCGCGAGCTGCCAGTCGACCAGTTCAGGCATCGTATTGTAGGTGACCGACAGGACAGTCCACAGAGCAGGCGCGCGGATTATTATTGCGCGCCACAAGCTGCAGACGCGAGAGACGCGCATCAGACGACTCGGGTTCTTGTCGTAGATGAAAATTTCGCCTAGCACTTCGACAGGCAGCGCGTGTATCGAGCAGCGCCCCTGTGGCTGCACCATTTCCAGCTTCTGCTCGTAATAGGCGAGTGATACTGGCGATGTGAAATTTTTGAGAACGCGGAAGAGGAGAAAAAGCTCGTGGTGCCACCGGGTCTCCCCGGCGCGGCTTTTGCGGAAGTTTCTGCCTTGAGACGCCGTCCCTCTTAAGTAACATTCCCCAGCTTTTCAAGTCCTGCGACAATCATCGACACAGAGGCTATAGACTCGAAGAAGAGGAACAATAAGAAGTAATGTACAGACGACGACGATGAGCGGGCCGCATCGCTTCAAGTTTGAGCTCAACTTGAAGCTACTGCGATTCCTCTTTCCCCAGTACGTGAGATCGCCCCTGACAAACGAGGATTTTTATACATCTCCGGAGACGCCTGGGTCGTGAGGGTGTAGGTTCGTTCCTACAGGATGCTGTCAAGTCCAGCACAGGGGCATCACACTGCGGACCTGTTATGCAAACCATTAACAGACCGCAGTGAAGAGATACAGACTTACAGGAACATGCAGCATGCATGTGATCGTGAGCGACGGCGGGGAGAGGTACAGTCCTCGATCGCGGCGCCGGAGGGCATTGCGAGTGCGAGTCGGGCATGTCAGAGCACGAGACAGGGCGTGAGAAAACACATGTGCAACATACAGTTCAAGTATTTAAGCGAGCGACGTCTAGATTTCCGCACCCGCTGACGACGGACAGCTGTCATCAACATCGTGGGGAAGTTCTGCCCAAGTGCTCCCACGGTTAAACTTCTCGACGTCGACGGTAAACAGGGAGCATGGGACAATCTAGGAATGGGCGCTGAGATCTGAGAGCAGCACACGAGGCGGATCATAGCTTGGACATACAGTGAATTACGTGTAAGGGAGACGGAGTGCCGTCGGTTGCAGTACAGTACCCCCGGATTTGAAGCTGTGTGAGAACTCGCACGCTCTAAACGTCAGTATCATCGTGAGAACTTTCTACTCAGACAGTTTTGTGGGTTTCTCACGGGCTGTCAGATGCGCTGTTCTCGCTCCCCGGGTTTGAACTTGTGTGAGAAAGACTTCGCACGCGCAGGGGCGTCAATAGTCGCTCCCTAATACGAATCCGTGGGAACCTATCCTCGAATCGGGTTTTGGATATTTCTCGCAGAATGAGGCCGAGTGACCAAGTCGCAGCCTTTGCACCGCCGGTACTCGCATCTCCTGCCTCTTTCAATATTATGTCTCCTAACAGCTCCGAAACATATTGTATCGCTCCAGAGTTCCCCATTCCGTTATTCCGATTTCTGTTAAAGCGACTTGAAAGCTTGAACGCCGGAGTTCGTATCTTTCAGGTTCAGGCACCGGGACGCACGCCGCGCCGATCGCCGGTGTTGGCGGCATCTTACCTCCGCACGCTATCTTGTCCTTTCTCCTCCTCGCGGAACAGCAAAAATGGCTACGGCAGCTCGTTCGCCCTTGTACGTTCGCACCCTACACCCGCCGGCGCTTACATCAACTGTCGTCGGCGCGCTAGGTCTATGATATTCCTGCTGCACATCGCGCTGGAGGGTCCGTTCGCGATCCAGGGCTCGTTCGCGCCGCTCGCGCTGCCGTTCTTGGACATGTCGAACACGACCGTTGTCGCTGTCAAGGTGATTATTGTATATGTATCTGTATTAACGCGCTTACTGGAGAGTTCGTAGTTGTATGCCGCGTTGTCGCTCGCGACGTGTGTCGCTGCGTTCCTCTGCTGGAGCTTGCCCGGTTCGTCGTCTACGACGCGCGTCGACAGAGCCTTACGTCCGTACAGAGTTCCTTCCTGGAAAGCGGGCGTTCGCTATACAGCTCGTCATATATCACTCGGTCGCGTCAACCGTGCTCTACCAGGCACCACGCTTCATCCCAATCTCCTTCGGTCCCGCCTTCGAATCGTACGCTATGTTGAAAGTACTAGACCGCAGCTGACGCTTGTGTTGTGTTGCAGAATCAAGATTATTCCGGAAACTTTGTGGGGCACGCTGCACGGCTTGTTGAGCATCGGGTTCGTGTTCTGGTGGCAGGCCACACTTGGCTACGTCGCAATGGCCAGGGGTGCACCGCAGTAAACGCGCATGTTGTTGGATTATGCGTAGACCTGGATGTGCGGGCAGAATCTGCATAACTATGTAGCCGTCCTGGAAATTTACAATAAGATATGATGTGGTCATCTACACGCGCCGAGTCTTCTTCGGAGTCTTCTTCCTCGCATCCTCCGCTGCCCTATCCAACAAGACGCCGGCACACCGTCGTAAACTGTCTCGCTCGGCAGGAGTTGCGAAGGCGCTGCCGGCCCACCGAATGCGCTGCTGCGGGTCGAGCAGGAAGACGTATCCGACGAACTTGTTCTGCATGAGCATGGGATCGCGCAGGTATTCGAAGTTCTGTGCGGAGATGATGTAGTAGGGCTGCAGCGCGGGGTCGATCTTGTCGCGTAGCCGGGCGACAAAGAGCGAGAGCACGTAGTACTTCATTTTGTTCTCCTGCAGGTTGATCTGCGACGGGTCAACAACATGACTCAGAGTGATACGGCGGACATACTTGTACGAAACGAAAGTGCGGATTCGACTTGTGGGTTTCGACCGCGTCGTGGGTGAAGGACGAGACGTGCTCCTCGGACAGACTGGTGCCCATAATCGTGACGAGCGAGACCTTCCCCGCGCACATATGGCGGGTATTGACGCGGCCGCGCGTGTCGATGCTGACGCCCGTGACTTCGGGGAAATATCGCGCTGCGTCCTCGCGGATGAGCACGTTCGGCGCGACCCAGGTCTTCCCGCCGTGTTTCCTGGTCAGGTCGCGCACGTCCGACACATAGCTCCTGCTCAGCTGCTTCTTGATATGCTCGTGCTCGCGCAGACTCGACTGCTGGTCCCGCATCGCGCGCAGCATCCCGCTGAACGCGCCCGTGGGCGGCGCGTCCTCCCCGGGCGGATGCTCGAGTCCCGGCGGACGCGACAGCGGCGGCACGGGGTCGGCCTCGAGGTCTTTGACGACGGCGTCGACGTATTTGGCGTACGTCGCGTCGTTCCGCGTCTGCTCGTCGTTGTCCTGCGAGCTCGACGCCGTGTCGGCCATCGCGTACCGCTTGTCATTGAACTCGACGCTTTCGGGCGCAGGCTTGTACGACGCCGGCGGTGGGGCGACGGTCGTGCCAACAGAGCGCAGAATTATGCGGGAGGGCCGAGTACGGAACGTATTTTGTGGTAGAGTCAGCGCTCTACATCGCGCAAGCATCGTGGTCGGTACAAGAAGAGAGAGGTGCGGGACCGGCCGTCCGGCATAGCAGCCAGACAAGACTTCGCAGACAGTGCAATGGCGATATTAGATATGAAGTAACACATGCTATAGTACACTCCGTGGAAACGACACAATCCCTATGAGAAATGTATGCCTCTATCATGAAATGCGGTCAACAGCCTACGACGGGTCAGTAGATGCCCAACAAGTAGCAGCAGGACCCACTTGAGCAAGTCATTAATGTCCATTTTGGCAGCACGTTCTTCGCCGTACGCCGTCTCCTCGAATATCTCGTCTATGATCTTCTTCATGTCCAGTCCGTCCGGCACGATCTACGCGCGGCGGCGTCAGCACCGTGTACCGTATGGATCAGTGTATAAAGACACGCACCGTGTCCGTCTCGGAGCACCACGTCTTGTAGTTCTTCTCAAGCATCTCCACGACGCCCTTCGCATTGAAAAAGCTCGACCGGACAGTCTTGTTCCGTCTCGAGAACAATATCCTCGTCATCCCGTCGAACTCTTCGAACCGCACCGGCGGGGGCGGGTCGAGCGGCACAATGCGCACGACGGACGAGTCGACTTGCGGCGGTGGGCGGAAGTTGTTGCGGTCCACTTGTCGGATATGGTCCACCTTCGCGTACAGCTGCACATTCGCTGACAGACGCGACCATAATGCTGTCCCTGGACGCGCGACGAGTCGTTGGGCGAACTCGCGTTGAAACATGAGGATGGCGGTGCGGAAGAGTGGGCGGTGCGAGAGTAGACGGAAGACGATGACGGACGATATCTGTACGAGTAGGACGAGTCAGTCTTATTCAGTGCGAGCAAGTGCGCTGATGAATCCAGGATGTTCGTGAGGACCGATGACAACGCGACGACAGCTGCTCGCGATAGCGACACGCTAGCGCGCCAAATCAGAACGCAGGAGCTGCTGCAGGTACCACGTCGGGTAGCAGAAGACAGCTGAATGTCGCTCGCGTGCTACGAGTAGCAACACTGGTGCGTGAAATTCCTTGGGCATGGCGACACGCAGCTCCGGAACGCGCGCTGGGCAAGGCCTAGCGGAAAATTTCCAGACTTTGGGTACCGCGCGTAGCGTCCTCTCGATGGAAACTCACGCACTTGGTACGGCGTATTGGATATGCAAACGTCGAAATAGGGCAGCTCAGCCTTCGCAAAGTCGCCTATCATGACTTCAAGCTTTCGTTGTTCCGGTCTGGGGGACGAGAGTTTAGCAGGCTGGCTCGTCGCGGTTGAACGAGACAGAACGTACGTTCCCTGGACACGTTTTGTGAGCTCGGCCGCCATGCGCGGGTCCATCTCGATGGCGGTACATTGCTTCGCCTTTTCCAATATGCGCACGGTCAAGTTGCCAGTACCGGGACCGACTTCGAGCACTTTGTCGGTCGGTCGTAAGTTCGCCTGGAACACCCGTTAACGCTAGTTTCAGAGTATAATATAACAGCGCAATGCACCTTGTCTACAATGCTGTAATGAAGACATAAGACATATAATTCAGGAGCTTCTGAGGGCCAGAACGCACTCCTGGGCGATTTGCGGATTTTTTAGGATATGCTGGCCGAAGCGCTCCGTGTTGAATATCGGATTATGGGCACCCGACGAGGGGCCGGCCGCGGTCGACTTTTCAGGTTTCGCAGACTTGATATGTGCGCGTGTGAAGCGGTCCGTGGTCGCGCGCGGCATGGTGGGGTTCAAGAGGTAAAGCGGCTGCATCCGAACTCGAAATTGCTCCTTGCCTTTTGCCATATCCTGAGCCGCGCACGACAGCCCTTGGCCCGTTACAGGAGTCGTGCGCCCATTACGTGCCAATTGCGCGTCCCAAACACGCGGATTCGGTGTCTGGCAAGTCATGGGAAAACTTGGGACTATCTCGTCCTGGCTTTCAGGGTCATCACTGCCGACATGGAGCACGGCTGCTTGTTCTCGTTATGGGCACACTGATCGGGTGCCCTTTGCTCAGCCATTGTCTTTGTGGAACCGCTCTCTCAGGCTCTGTTTGCCAGTTACAGTGGTGCGCGTCTCCTGGTGTGCTGCCGCGGGAATACCATCAGACCGCTCGCGCTTCCGCTGTCGTGGCCCCTTCTGCTTGCGCGTTCCGTCAGCTCCTCGCTCGCCATCTCAATCCTTCTTCGCATTCACTTCCGGACCCCGGACCTGTCACACCAGCGCTCAGACTCACTGCCATACGCCTGCACCGTGCGCCATCATGACTTATGGCAACTCCATCGCCTAAGGTGGCTCTTGCGCCCTTCGATTCTTATCGTGGCAGTCCTGCCGGCCTTTCTACAGGTCTGGAATGGCAGCTGACCGCGGGATGTGACACTGATCTTCGCGCGACTGTCAGACGGATGCGCACACGGCGCAAACACGTGCGGGGTATTTCTACCCCACAATCGCGCGCGCCCAACCGTCTTTCCCATCTTCTGCACTTCTCGCTTTCGTCCTCTGCCATGCGTCGCGGCTTTCTGAAGTCGCCCGGTGCGCTTAGCATCGCTCCCCGTGAGCCCGGGCCGTCTGCTGCTCTTCCGAAAGCCAAAGCTCCGTCTGTACAGTCGCGGCCTCAAGCTGCTCCCGGAGATGGCCTCACACGCGTCGTGGAGTTGCATCCTCGCATTGTCTGCTCAGACATCCGACTTCCGCCCGAGCGTGCACCGCACTTTATGTATCTTCCGCCAGGACGCGCAGACATGGTCTTCGTTGACTACCTAGAGAACCTCCAAGCGATGGCTCGTTGGCCCGTCTGGTCACAGTGCTCTCCGGATGTTCCGACTGGGTCGAGTCCTCTGTACGAGATACGCGGCATTCCAGGCAAAGGCCTTGGCATGGTGGCGCAACGCCACCTCAAAGCCGGGGAGCTCATTGTCTCTGAACGTCCCGTGTACGCACAACGCGCGGATCTCCCCCGCTCGTCCGACTTCAATTATTTCAATGGCCTGCCGTACATTGCGCCCGTCTCCGGCCTCTCGCCGTCTGCGCAGGCGTCTATATACTCTCTTACAACCGCATTCGGCACGAAGCGCCATCGTCTCGCGGGGATCTTCCACACGAACAATCTAGAGCTCGACATTACGCACGAACCCGACCCGCAGAACCGCTTCGTGGGCTGCTTCCCGACTATCGCGCGCGCGAACCACGACTGCTCGCCGAATAGCAACTACTACTTCGTCTTTGGCTCGTTTTCCGGGCAGCTCCGCGCGATGCGGGATATAGAGGAAGGAGAAGAGATCACGATCAGCTATTGCGACGCGCTCGCGCCGCGCGTTGAGAGACAAGCTGCGCTCGAGCGGCTGTTTTGCTTTACATGCGGCTGCCCTAGCTGCTCGCTTCCCGAGCGCGAAGGACGCCTCAGCGACGAGCGCCGCGCGAGACTCGACACATTAGTGGCTAGCATTGAACAGCCGAGCGCAACGGTAACGCTCGAGCAATTGCGCGACGGACTACAGTACTCGCGACAAGAGAGTCTGTACGCCAAGTATGCTCAGGTTCTGTTCTACGGCAGTGGGACGTTGCTGTGTCGCATGGACTTACAGAACGGGCTGGAGTGGGCGAGGATGGCAAAGGTGGAATACCTGACGCTCGAAGGGGAGGACAGTGCGACGTTGAAGGCTCTTTCTTCTCTGCTGCCACACTTATGACATTGCACACACGCTGTTATCTTACTCTGCACATCTCCGGCTCTGGACATAGTGCTTTCGGACATCACGGACTACTTACATCGCTATCGCTTTGCTTTACTTGAGTAGTGTACCGTTCTCGACGCGTTTCAAAGCATAGTGGCATATATTTCGGCATAGATCAGTATCACACTGTGAGAAGCGACAGAGTCACATTTTGAAGGAGCGTGTGCGCCTAGGATTGCGGTGCGTTGATAGCGAGGACGTAAATAGGTCAACGAGGTTCCCGGTTGGAGAGAACGTCGCGATTACACTCTAACGCTCTGGAGTGAGCAGGGTAGGTAACTTGGAGACAAACACTTAGCAAAGCTGGCACAGCAACTCTAAGGACGCAACGTACGATAGGTGAGAGTTGCAGTGCGATCCCAGGTGTGGTATTGCACTGTAGCTAGAAGAATATTAGCGCTCTGACAGAACGCAGTAATGTGGCAGCGGGCGAACCTGAGGTAGGAGGGATGTAGCAGATGCTCCGTTCCTCGCCCGTACTCGTGGAGTAGGTTGGGAGTAGGCCGCTGTACAGCTCGACGCCCAAGGAGCGGGAGTCTGAACTCTAGGAGGTCGTGGAGGTGGACGGAGACGTCGCCTGAATTCGGCATGCGAGTCGAAAGTTCCTGTATGAGTATGCATGAGTCTCCATTGTGCGAGGTTTGCCATGTATCAGTAGAAAGCGCTCACGAGAGCAGCGTGAGAGATTGAATCCGCAGAGGAGGGCGTGGGGAGCGTGCTGAACGACGATCGCGTTCTTGACGTGTATGAACGGCTCGGTGAACGTGCTATGCACGTGGTAGAGGAGGGCGGAGAGGAGAGCGGAGAGGCGGGCGGTGGCGAGTAGAAGGAAATACAAAACCAGGAGGCCCATTTGTGGGCCTCAACTGGCGGACTGAGGATTCCGGCCTCGCGTATCACTTTATAAGCACCTGTTGAACAATCAGGTGCCATGGCCAGTGAAGCGTTTGGAACTACCAGGGATAGTGGCGCGCGAGAAAGACTAATTTATGATGTGCAAGTATTTGGGACCATACGATCCACTCAACGATACGCCGGTCAGTCTCACTGTGCAACTTGAAGCATGCGCACTGCATGTCGACGCTACATCACTGTTCACGGGTTGTCTGGTTGGTCGCTTCGACTACTGGAACGACAGCACTGAACGCGTCCACGCAGGCCACGCTAGCGCTCGATCATGATGGGGATGGCTCACCCAAGAGGCGGACCACAGCAGCCAGAAAGACGACATTGCTACACATTCACCGCGAGGCAGCTTCAGTCATGCGGCTGTTTCACCGGGCGACCATGCTGCAGCCCATAAATTATGGCTTTGTTGTTTCGGATTTATGCTAAAAGGACAACGAAGGAGCGACGAGCAATGTGCCTGGCCTACCGGCGCTTCGTCTTGGTGCAGCGCACAGGCCCTGTCTCAGAAGGGTCGTACGATGGCAGCTCTGTCGGGGCCTGGAACGGGTGCGACTCGGTGTTGAAGGTCCACTCGTCCAGGGAGATATGCGCCGGGTCGTCGAAGGTAAGCTGCAGCGGACGTTAGTTTCGCGCCAGAGGCGGGAGGAGGCGGGTGACGTACGTAGAGGTATTTGAGCACTTCAGCGAAGAAGAAGCTCTCGGTATCGTCGATGAAGCCACCACCAGCAGCCTTATTAACATCGTTGAGCGCAGCGTAACCGCCGCTGGACGGGACACGGGCGGTCGCTTGCAGCTGCTTGACGAACGCGGCAGCGTTGTCTAGGTACTTCGTATCGCCGGTTGCGCGCCATCTGGGTACAGGCGCCGAGGGTCAGCGACACTGGCACTTTTGAGCAGCGCGATGCCACGTACGCGTAGAAGTTGCTCTCCATGACTTCGGGACGGAGGATGTACTGGCCACTGGTGATGTAGAAGCCGTTCTTCTCGTTGAAGTCGATCTGGTCAGCGCTGGGCGTAGAGCCGCCGGTGAAGTTGCCGTCGGACGAGATGAAGGCGAAGGCTTCTGGGCCGATGCCAGTCCTGAAGATAGACACATGTCAGTCAAGAGTTGCTACCACCTGGAATAGCGAATACGAACGCGGTGCTGGTGTACGTGTTGATGCACGCATCCGTGAGCTCCAAGCCGGCCTTGACGATGGTGTCGTTGTTCAAGAGCTGACCGCCGAGAATGAAGTTGCCGCCGTGGAAGCATGCCAGGTGGGAGCTGACGTGGCGGATACGCGACTGGTCGTCCATGTCAGCAAGCATGAGCCAGTTGCCAACGGTCGTGCGCTGGAATGCGTAGGCGGGTGAGTACAGTCATGAGTCCAAGGAATGACGGCGCACCTTGGCGAGTGACTTCAGGCTGGAGTCCACGGCCGTCTTCCACGTTTCTATCCACAGCGTGTCGGCGTTGTTTGTCAGGCGAGCGTACTTGAGCAAGTACTCGAAATACGAGTCGCTGGCGCCACCCCACGACTATGCGGACGTTAGACGCAGTAGATATCGAGTGACTGCACGTACGATGTACTTGCTGGAGAAAGTACCGTCGGTTGGGTTGACGCCCTGGCCGGCGAGACCGGGCAAGAGGGTATCGTTCTACGTGTCGTGTGGGTCAGCACATGGACCGCTGGAGTTGCTTGATATACGTACCCTCGTCGCAATGGCACGCATGCTCTTCTCCGCCAACGCAAGGTATGTCGCATTCTTGGTATACTCGGTAAGGCGGTCCCACTCGATGATGAGCGTGCCGGCCTCCGCGATGTTCGACTGTGGACATTCAACGTTCAAGACCGGTCGGCGACATGATCTGACAAGAGACTCACGTTGGCAACAGTGGGCGTGTTCGTGTCAAAGTTGACGAAACCGTACGGCATCGCATTTTCACCCACCCAAGCGAACGCGAGCTTGTCCGCAACCTCCTGCGCCTTCTGGATGAGGATGTCGTCCTTCTTTCCACCAAGCTCGTACGCGGAGAGCATACCCCCTACATAACGGATGGTCGTTTCGAACTGCCATGTCGGTTGCCGTCATGTCGAAAATCGGGCAGGGTGGCGTTGCGCGTCCGGAGTTACGGTCGCATTGCAGATCGCCAGGTAAGGACAATTATCCGGCGGTGGCGGAGAAAAGGGCAGTGAAGACCAAGCGTGCCCGGTTGGGAGAAGGGAAGAGCATTCCAAACACAATGCAAGAGAACGAAGGAGTGAAACTTCGTCGTCAGCACGGTTTCATGGCACATGGAGGAGGACAACGCACGACAGAGACAGTAGAAGCCGTCTTACTCTTGCTGAAGTCAATGTTGGCAGTGTGGTTCAAGCCAATGGCGTAGAGATCCTGCGAGTCGTTCGTCACACGAAACAACGACTTTGTCACAAACAACGTACGTCGAGGCCCATGATGAGCATGGTGCCGAGCGCGTCCGCAACCGTAGCACCCCAGCCATTACGGCTGTCCAAGAATCCGCCGCTGACAGGCTGCAGTGCGTTACTGTTACAGGGATGTTCTGAGACGCCATGCAAAATGCGGGAGCACCTTAACATCGTCATGGCCGAACGCGAACTTCTGGTACGCGGCGAAGGCGTCCTTGAAGATGGTTACAACGTCGTCCTTGTTCGACGCGTACTCTTCGGGGACTGTGAGTCCCTCAAGCTGGACCGCGCGAGCCGTGGCGAGCGAGACATAGAGCGCGAGCGTCGCAAAGCCGGTCGTCCTCATCGTTGAAGTGAGAAAGGAAGGGGGTATGGGAGAGCGAAAGATGCGTGAGCGCGCCCGCATGACGCGCGCGTTCTTATATAGATAGACCGCAGCGTTCCGTGGGGATGCCAGCATGCGGTGCACATTGCGATGATGCTGTCGAATGCGGGGTACTCGTGCGCGCTGCTTCTCATCGGCAGCACGTGAACACGCTTTGTGATTCAATTACGACACCCTGGAATGGGGAGCGCCGACCACAGCATAGACCTCCCATGCCCGCGTTTGCGTGGGCGATTCGAGCGGACTCGGTCATGGAAGAAAGAAGCCAAGAGATTCACGCACAGCCTCCACGTCTGTCGGCTGCACACCGAACTCGGAAGGCAGACGCAAATTACAAGTCAAACGCATGTATTTTACCCTATGCGTCTACAGTCTGAACTTTGCACTCTTCTTCGCCTCCTTGGGCTCGTACGAGTCCAGGGCTGGGGGCGCCTTGAGCGGGTGCGCTTCAGTGTTGAAGGTCCACTCGTCGAGTGAGATGTGTGCGGGATCGTCGAACGTCAACTGTGGACTCTTAGCTCTCCATACAGCTGCGCAATTGAGCACTCACGTAGAGATACTTGAGCACCTCCGCAAAGAAGAAACTCTCGGTGTCGTCGAAGAATCCACTTGCGCCCCACTCCTCCTGACGCACATCGCCGATTCCAGCGTTCGCGCCGTTGACGGAAGTCGAGTTGTTGAGGCTGTCGATGAAGCGCACGGCGTTCTGGTAGTAGCGCTCGTCACCGGTCGCGCGGTATCTGCGACTCGCTGATCAGAACACGCCTACTGGTTGAACAAGGTACTCACGCGTAGAAGTTGCTCTCCATGACCTCAGGACGGAGGATGTAGTATCCTGCGCCGTTGTACACATACCACCCGTGCTCCTGGTAGAACGCGAGGTCGTCCGCCGATGGCGTGGCGCCGGTGTAGTTGCCGTCCTTCGAAGAGTACGCAAACACCTCGGGACCGATGCCAGTAGTGGTGTTGTACGTCGCAATGCACCCGTCGACGAGCGAGAGACCGTACTTGACGATCGTCTCGTTGCCGAGCAGGCGCCCGCCCATGATCCAGTTCCCGCCGATGAAGCACCCAAGGTGGGTGCCGATGTGGCGTACGACCTTGTCGTCCGTGAAGTCCGCAACGAACGCCCAGCCCCCGACGTCCGAGGTGACGATCAGGTTCTGCACCGTGCTCTCGACAGCGGTCTTCCAGCTCTCGACCCAGAGCGGATCGGCGTTGTTGGTCAGGCGCGCGTACTTGATGAGGTACTCGAAGTACGAGTCCGAACCACCTCCCCAGGTGATGTAGCGGCAGTCCCAACCTCCAGTAGTGGGGTTGATGCACTGACCCGGGAGGGAAGGCAGGAGCGTGTCGTTCTATCGAAGGTGTCAGAATGGAAGAGATGACATTGAAGAGGCGCGTACGGTGGTAGCAATGTGTCTGAACGACTTCTCGGCGAGCTCACCGTAAGTCTTGTTGCCCGTCAACTCGCTCAAGCGATTCCACTCCAGGATGAGCGTGCCGGCCTCGGCGATGTTGGAGCCGTCGATAGTCGGCTCGTTCGTGGTAAAGTTCAGGAAACCATACGGCACGTCGTTGTCGCCGACCCACGCAAACGCCATCTGTGCGCCATAGTTAGCGCGGAGCCACCGGCCAACGGAAAACGCGTCGATGTCAACCGACCTTGTCAGCGACTTCCGTGGCCTTCTGGACGAGCACCTCATGCTTCGAGCCAGAGAGCTCGTACGCAGCCAGGAGACCCCCCAAGTAACGTATGGTGGTTTCGAAAACACTGACAGTGTCTTCCGTGTGCGAGGTCGAGAAGTCGATCTTGGATGCAAAGTCGACACCTTCCGCAAACAAGTCCTGGAGACAGCTTGTTAGGACGCCACCGTCAAGCTGTCAAGCTCCCGGACTCACATCGAGGCCCATAACCGACATGGTGCTTAGCGCATCTATAACGGTCGCTCCCCAGCCATTGCGGCCGTTCGTGCCCTGGCCCGACAAAGGCGCAAGGTCGTCGAAACCCCAAGCCTACGACACGTCAGCTCACGCAAAGAGCATCTGCTGGTTCACGATTCACCTTCTCCTTGTAGCTCCCATACGCGTCCGTGAAGATTTTCTTCACAGCGGCGGCATGAGTGGGCGCGTCGTCCGGGAGCGTGAGGCCCGCGAGCTGGACGCTGGCGGCCTGCGCGACGGCGGGAGCGAGGAGCAGAAGCGCCGGGGAGAGCATCGCGGGGCGTGCGCGGCCGCGCGCTGAGGGTGCAGGACGGATTTATACTGTCGCCTCGCCAGACCATGTGCATGAAGGAAACTGAATAGATGGAAGCCGTCGAAGCCTGTGCTGTGCGTGCGCGCGTGGACGGGCTCATCACGCCAGCTCAACGGGGCGCTCCACTCAAATGCACCTGACTTGCCGCCGTGTCCCGGGCATGGCAGCCAGCACATTCGAAGCCCTCAGCTGAGTAATCGACAGTGTCCAGACGTTCGAACGTGTTTAGAGACATGGTGGTGGCGTGCAAAGACGAACGACATGTTGATGAAACTGCGGCGAAGACAGCAGTTGACAAGTTGTATCAATTCGGAGTCGAATTTCGGACCCTGCCAGTCAAGCCGGCGACCTTGATCCGACCGTGAATATCTGCGAGTTCCGCGGAAGTGCGTATTGGGGAATTGCGCTTGCGATGCCATATCTTGCGCTGTGAATCCTCTCAAGATCTCACCATCGGTGGGGGCTTGGAATTGACTGAGGTAACGACCGCATCCGGCTACTTCTGCACTGGAATGTGAGCTAACCACCGCATAGGGAAGCCGCCCGTCAGTTTGAAGGATTGAGCAAGAATATCAGGAGTTTGGAGGGGGCTAGAGGAGGGTAGAGTCCTTCGGATGTGTAACCCATGTCCGCAAAGGCCGTCGATATCTCGGGAGATTGCGGTGGTGGCGTCTACTCTTAGCCCTTCTCCGTCCTCACAGTCTTCACTCGTTCGCGACGCCGCATATACTGCGTCATGGTACAATCCGTGCGGGTTTCTAATCAACCGCTCCCTGTCGAAGTGCTAGACGAAATTTTCGCCTACCACAAAGATGCGGTCCACCTAATGCGCGTCTCCAGAGTCTGCAGCCTGTGGCGCGCGATAATGGCTCGTACGCCTGACCTCTGGACTGTACTGTCCGTCAGATATCATACGATGCCCGCACAAGTCGATTGGCAGCTCGCGAAATCGAGAGGAAGAGAGCTGGACGTCACCCTCCGTGTAGATCCGTTCCTGGACGAGGATTATGTCGACGATGCCGATATCGAGGAAGTTCATGCCGCATCCTCTGTGCGAAGCAGCAACGCTGCCTATGCGTCGAACCTGCAGAAAGTCTTCGCGGAGTCCCCGCGCATTCGCGAGCTCAAGGTTACGCTTTACCACGTTGCCGAGTGGCCTGATCTCGTCCACGAGGCTCTGAACGACGGGCGCATTTGGCCACGCTTGACACACCTGTTGCTCCATAATTACGACCACTGGGAGGAGCCTGCGACGTTCGACATGGTCCTGCCCGAAGTTCAGGTCCTTCACCTTGACTCCATCACCGCGGTCGACTGGACTCGGCTGAAACTGGGTCCAGCATTGTCTTCGCTCGACATTAGAGACACGCTTGGCTTTCGGGAGTTGTCTACGCAGCTCCCACTGTGCTGCAGCATTCGTAAAATGAAACTCATGGACTGGACTAGGGCACAAGACGTCTTGTCCTTCGACGCACTGGCCTTTGGAGCGATCTCCTTCCCACAACTGGAAGAGTTGACGATCTGGTGGGAGACAATCGACGAGCAGAGCTTAATCAGATTTCTCGCTGCCTGCCCCAACCTCCGCGACCTCGATGTGACCATCGAGAATTTGGCGGAACGGGACATTGTAGACGACACCGATATCCCAGACTATACCCTTTGCCTGATGGGCCTTTCTCTGTCCATCATAGAGAGCGGCTCGCGGCAGGATCTCTTTGGGCCGCTTGCCTCGAAGTTGAGCGGCGAATATCTCCGTGCTCTCACAATCGATAACCTCCTACTCGACGCTCGGAATTTCCTTCCCTTCCTTTTCCAATGCCGCTCTACTCTTAAAGTGATGCACTTCCAGTACACACACTTGACCAACATCGCTAGAGCCCCTCGGTCTGGTGGAGAGTTCCCGCGCCTGTCGAAATTGAAGCTCGACCTGCAGTGCGAACCTGCATCAAGGTTCGGCGATTCCAACGTTACTGTACCGCCGGGCGACATCGA
This sequence comes from Exidia glandulosa HHB12029, assembly GCA_001632375.1. Lineage (NCBI taxonomy): Eukaryota > Fungi > Basidiomycota > Agaricomycetes > Auriculariales > Exidiaceae > Exidia > Exidia glandulosa. Next base: position 69,327 of record KV425950.1, read on the forward strand.
CCTCACGACTTCTCTCTTTCTGTCGATACTGCCGCCGTCACCACCGGCACGATCCATGGACGTTAGAATCAGCGGCGCACCCTTAGGTGACGAGTATATTCGACGCTTAGTAGCAGGCATCGTGGGACCGGGGTCAATTCGCCTTGATGTGATTTATCACGACTACGGTGGACGCCCCCCGGAGCACGAGATCAAGATCAGCAATGGACATCCTGGCAAGCCGTTCACTTGCTCGTTTGCGACGCCGGATTTTGCCCATGGCTTTCGAGCGATTTGCATGGTTTCGGAGCTTCGAGAACGAATCGTTCGTCTCTCCGTGGATACAGCGCGGGCTCCACATGTCTTCCTCCAGCTACAGTGACTCAAAAAATTGTTCACGTGATTGCACCTTTCGGATCGCGCCGGCCATAGCTCCGCCATCACTGATTTTTCCGGCCTATCCCGCCGTAGGTATATTGGTACAGGTCTGCCCTACAAATGTCATATATATACCTAAAGATAATTCGCATCCGGCCTTTCGCAAAAGGACTTGAAAGATGTAGCGCGGACGTGAACAATTTCTTTGCTGATGCAGTACATTACAAGTCAATATTTAGTGTGCCCTCCCTTCGCCTTGATGACGGCCTGTACCCGTCTAGGCATACTCGCTATGAGGTTCTGACATACCTCAGGCGGTATATTTCGCCACACCTCCTGAACTCGGTCCCACAACTCGAGAATCCCGCGTGGGTGTTCCTCGTACTCCGCAAGCTTCCGTTTGATATGATCCCAGAGGTGTTCAATGGGGTTAAGGTCAGGAGACCGTGCAGGCCAGTCCATAACCTCAACCCCATTGTCTTGGAACCAATTAGTCGCGATGCGGGAGCGGTGCTTGGAGTCGTTGTCTTGCTGGAAGATGATGTCGCTGAGTTGCCGACCATGTTCCTCGCAACTGGCACGGAGATCCTCCTCGAGAATTTGGGTGTAGAGAGGTCCGTCCATAATGCCGTCAATCTTGACTGCGCTGCCTGTGCCCTCCCAAGTCATACAGCCCCAGACCATGATTGAGCCCCCGCCGTACTTTACCGTGTCCTGGACAAGACGCGGATTCAGCGGTTCTCCAGCCTGCTTCCACACCCACTGCCGACCATCGGACCCAAAACGGTTTATCTTGGTCTCATCTGACCAGAAAACGCGCTTCCAGTCATCGAGGGTCCAGTGTTGGTGAGCAATAGCCCAGTCCAGCCGATCGCGGCGGTGCCGCTTCGTCAAAAGCGGTGCCTTCCGCTTGACTACGGCCTTCATCCCAGACTTTTTCAAGGCGTTACGCAAGGTCTGGGGCTCGAACGACTTGTTAGTGATGTTGCGAAGAATTGAGGTGGCCTTGGTCGCAGTATCGGCCTTGCTGGAACAGATCAGCCGCTGCGCGTGACGGACATCGGCCGGCGATAGCACCGGAGGGCGACCGGCTGGCAGATTCTCGATGTCGGGGCGGTATTGTGCGCGTATATTGGAGATAGACCCAATGCTGAGACCGGTGCGTTTCGCGATCTGGCGGTAAGAGAGACGGGAGTCGAGGAGAGCGAGGACGTCTGCAATGCGGTCTTCCGAGAGCTTTGGCATCAGAGGCTATGAAAAGTGTAACTGGTGATTCCAGACCTTAAGACCTCTAAGAAGTGTCCTATGTTTATGGATGGGCGCTGCGACTCGTGTGGACGCGCAGGATGTGCCGGTAGTTTCTAGAATGAACCAGCAAATAAATTGTTCAAGTGCGCGCCGTCCACTCCGGAAGCATTTGTGATCGAACAACGGCGGATCTCCCTTAACAAATTATAAGCAATATATAGTTCGGACATACTGCTATATATATATACGGACTTGGGGATAGAGGATTACTGGTTGCGGAGTAATGGAGCGAGCGAGCGGGAAGTTGCGATCACGTGAACAATTTTTTGAGTCACTGTACCAGACTCGATGCCCAACCTTACGCAAATCGACTTCAGGGGCGCCTCGACAAAACGCGTGTCAGATGCGATCACACGCATACTCGTCGACTGTGCAGGGCGATTGTTTCATTTCCCGAGTCTGACGGCTGTCATATTCCGCGTTGGCCCTACGCTCAAGAACTTTCCCCAACGCTCTAGTGTTCACATACAAGTCTTGCAGCTGTTTCTGCTGACCCTTCGCTCGGTTGAAACTCTGGACGAGATCCACAGTGTCTTCAGAGGCCTAGAATTCCTTGACGGTGATGATGGTCTTCTGCCGGTCAGTGTCCATTCCGTATCGCGGCCGCGCAACTGTCTGCTGACGCCAATATAGCAAATTCAGTCCCTATATCAATCGCGCGCGGCCGAAAACGAGCAGGATCTGGTCGACTCGGGCTCGGACGTCGACCAGTTTGAAAATTTAGCCACACTTTGATAGAGCGTGTGTTTCTTTCGGATCTATTTCTCACAAGACATGGCAGGTTCAGTGACAGATGAGAGCAGGGTAAAGACATTACAACGGATATGCGATGGCCTCAAGCTCGTCCAAGTGTCCCACGCATTTGACCTCGATTTTCCATCTCCTGTCGAGTGCCACGCCACGAGAGCAATAGGAGCATCGCAGCGACTGCGACAAAGTTTGCTGAAGCGCACCGCGAATATTGCTGAGGATATCGAGAACGGTGACGCTATGTTCGGCATCCACAGAGCGGACGTGGATTGACACGAAGTGAGGAGTGTGTCCAGATGTTCGGACGTGCAGCAACACATATGACGACATGGGCTGCATCGCTGCGGCTTGCAACGTGTAGGAATTGAGACCAGGGCCCGTAAATGACGCCTCGTGATCGTCCGAGTCATAAACGAGTTCTCCGGACGCAAGGACGGCGTGTATGTCGTCTGTAGAGAGTTGTGATGAGCTTGTGCGATCTCGTATGCTCGGGCTGTGCACTGACGGGTTATGGACGATTTCGTCATGCTCGGCAGTGGTATAGTCCTCAGGCGTGGTGCAGGAGGACACTGTAGCATATCTCCAGATCTCTGCCCTGAGGATGGCAGAGAGGGAAGGAAAAGCCGGGGATGGATGTAGATGTCGGTGGAAACAGCGTTAAAAGTATTGGAGTCCCGGGTGTCGTAGAGATTCGGTCACTTTCAGCTGTGTACGTATACTGTACACGTTAGAAGTTGACAGTTCTGCGGTTCTGCGCTTGCGCTTCCGCAATGTTTCCGCTGCGCGGTTTCGAGCAAGTCTCCGAAGGCCCAGGCTCGGTCTCAGCTCCTCCGAGCGCTGGGAGGATATTCTTAAGCATGACGGTCGTGGAGGCTTGCGGACTGTACGACACAACATATGAAGCGTGTCTCACGAAGTATGTAACTATTTTTCCTCCGGGTAGGTTTACGTCCGGTAATTGCGAATGTTTGGCCGAACGACTTCGCCGCGTTCCTCGTTCTTCATGCGGTTCACGGCTCGCTCGATGCTGCCGTTCTCGTCTGTCGACAATGGGACCGGAAACTGATCTCCAATCTCTCTCTGTGGAATACCGTTGCAATATTCTTACTGTGCCAGGGCTGGCCTTGGGATCCTGCGCTTGAAATCGTGCATGCGCAACGCGAAGTTGACATTGCACTATCCGTCCGAAGTCTACTCTACGGTACAATGCGTACGCTTACCCTCCAACTGGATCTGAGTCTGGGTGTTTCTGCATGTCCTCGACGCCAATACGGAACCTTCACTCGCTGGCGCTGACGGTGCTGTGATTACTAATCGCATAAGTAAGCTGAACGGGTTCGAGAGCCGACTGCGTCCACCCACCCAGCCTCCATCATGACCGGTAAATCAGTCTTCATCGTCGGGCCAGGCTTCATCGGGTGGAATATCCTCGACCTCCTCGTCGCCGAAGGGTACCAGGTCAGCGGCCTCGTGCGCCGCAAGGAGCACGGCGCGGGAATCGAGAAATCCGGCGCACAAGCGATCTTTGGCAGCTTGGACGACAGGGAGCTCATCACCCAGCACACCGCCAGCTCTGACGTGCGTTGGCTCACGATCCATCCTCGACCCACTCACACGCCGCTCCAGATTGTCTTCCACACCGCGACCGCCGACCACCTGCCCTCCGCCGAGGCCATCCTAGACGGCGTTTGCGTGCGCGCCGCGGCTGGCATGTCGACTATCTATATTCATACGTCGGGCACCGGCGTCCTCGACGATGGGGCGCTCGGCACTTACGCAGGCGACCAGATCTACAGCGATTCCGACGTTGCTGCCATCGACGCGCTCCCTGAGGCTCAGCCCCACCGCTTCGTCGACCTCCCAATCGCGACGGCCGGGCGAGAGTTGGGCAAGAAGGCCAAGATCGCTATCATGATCCCGCCCGAAATCTACGGCTGGAACGAGACGCACGGCAGGCTCTCGATCCAGATTCCGACCATTGCGCGATTTGCGCTGGCCAACGGCTGGGCTGGTCACGTGGGTGCGGGCCTGAGCGTCGAGTCGCAGATTCACGTCAAGGACCTTGCGCGCGCCTACGTCGTACTGCTGCACGCGCTCGAGAAGAGCGATGATACGGCCTGGTTGTACGAGAACCCCTACTTCTTCTGCGAGAATGGGCGCGAGTTCAGCTGGAAGGAGGTTGCCGAGAACGTCGCCGAGAGCCTGGTCAAGGCTGGGCGCTTGCCCAAGGTCGATGTGCGCCCATTTGAGCGCAGCCACTGGGAACAGCTCTTCGGCGACGAGACGGGCAATACCCTTGGCCTGAACTCGCGCAGCCGTGCCGTGCGCCTGCGCGAAATGGGCTGGGCCCCACGCGAGAAGAGCATCTGGGAGAGCTGGGAGCAGGATGAGCTGCCCGCGCTGCTGCAGGAGTGGGATGCGCGGCTCGAGGAGAAGCGGAAGAGTACGTATGTACCGGTTGGCGCTTAGAACGCGCGATGCACGTGACGCAGCTATGCTGTCTTCACAGACGACACGCAGATCCAAATGCATCCTCTTCCCACTCAAACTGTAATGTCCGTATGCCATATGTGAACCGCCGCTGTGTAGCGGACCACAGCCTCCGCACTTCGCACTGGCCTGGTTGAATCTCACATGTAAGTTATAGCTCTCCCTGCACGAACTTGACGAGTTTTGGACGAGTTTCCCGTTGGCCAGCCTTACATGCAGTAGCGGCTCGACATACCCTAACACCGCGCTGCAAAGGCTGCCAACCGGACCGGACCGCGGCGAACACGCCCTTACCTTCAACTCCCACGTCATCTCTCCCGAAATGCTCCTGGACGAGGATGAACGGCGTATAGACGAGCTCGTCGCAACTATCGTGCGGAAACGCTCTCCGGTAATGGCTCATAAGTCTGTACTAGTCCGCCGAGGCTTGGACGAGGCTGACTCGATCATCGCAGTGAAAGGGGTTTGATCGCAGATTCTTTCGTCGTAGACATGCTCGAACATATCCATAAGGCCACTCGCCGCGCTGCAGAGCGTTTCTGCCAGCAACGAAACGCGCAGTCGTCTATAAATCTCTTGCCACCTGAGTTACTTGTGCTCATCGCGTCGTTCTTGCCCTACGGTTCGCTCGACGCTGCCGCTCTGGTCTGCCGGCACTGGAACCGCGCATTATCTTCCGATTCATCTCTGTGGGATGCCGTCGCAATATCCTTTCTGCGCCAGGGCGGGCCTTGGCAGTCTGCGCTGCAGAAGGCGCTCGATCGAAGCCAATCGCGCATGCGCAAGTTGACACTGCACTATCCGTCCGAGGTCTGCTCTGCCTTAGAGCCTGAGTGTGTGCGCTTGCCAACCATGGTCACATCCGTGATGCATAGTCTGGTAGACCTCCACCTGGATTTGTCTGGCTGTTTCTGCTCGGGATGGAATGTGATCTTGTCAACGCCCGCGCCGAACCTTCACTCTCTGGCGCTGACAGGACCGAACAATCCCGCCCCCTTTCGATTACAGGACAACCTCTTTGACGGCACTGCGCCAAGGCTTCGCGTCGTCTGGTTGACGTACTTGTTCCTACCTTCCGACCCAGGCGCCGCGCTGAACGGGGTGAGCGAGGTCGCGTACTTCGATGTCCCAGTGATATCGATGGAGGAGATGCAGCACATCTGCTGCGTCTGTCCGAAGCTCATCTACCTGACCGTCACCGCGCAGACGTACGACGTCACGTTACCGCCGCAAGAGTTCACGCCGCCCAAGCTGCGCAGTCTGTGTCTGGCGAACATCATTCCCGGCGGAATCTTCGAACAGCTCGTGCGCGCGAACTCGCGATGCTGCGAGCTGCGAGTATTAAGACCTACGAGTCTCTCCCTCGCGGCCCTCGTCTTCACGCGCATCCGCCGTATACACGAGATCCACATCTACAGAGAGTTTTCGAGCCGGTCATGGGCGTCGGTGATGGTCACTGGCGACGACAACTACTCGATATGCGCGGAGGATTGTACGCTACAGGATGTCATCGACCTGCTTGTATCCGGCAACGAATACCTTTCGTCTATCCCGTCGGTAATCGTTTCTGATACACTCCTGATCATGCTGGAAGCCGCTGGAGTCATGGCAGCCTTAACGGATATGAAGTCGCTCACCGTTCTCTTCGACAACGAAGCGCACGTCCCTTGTCCTCATTTATTCACCGGGTTCGAAGGCGGTCGGTTCAGTTGTGGTTCATTAGAGACCGTACGGCTGGCATCGTACGCGCAGTACACGCGCGGCTTTAAGCGATCTCACGACGAGATTTCCCTCTCAGCTGAGTGCGTAGGACGCTGGCTTCCTGCTTCTACGAGTCGACTGCTGCTGTGCGGCGCGCGTCTCAACACTGATGGAGACCCACGCGACTGGATCAATTGCGAGATCGCTACAGAGTGGGATTGCGAAGGGAGACAGGGCGGTGGGATATGGCTGGAGACGGCTTGGAGAGATAGTTTCCCACATCGTCAAGCTCTGTGCGTGTGACTTCGGGCGGACCCTCGGCACATGTGCGCCAGCGGCCAGCGTATCGATAGACCTTTCAACTGGACTGGACTTCGACTTGACGACGAGCATGGATATAGTCTCGCGTGAGGCAGACTGAAACTGCGGCGATGCTTGACTTGCCTCGATGATGCGCTTCGACGAGTGACTTCGCTGCAGCGTCTGCCTGACGAATGACTAAACATTAACGATGTACAGTATTCATCATGCACATATACACAATCTCCATACACACGCGCAACACTACACTGGAGGTTGAGACAGTGCAACGATTAAGACATCCTCATTACCAGACAGTTCATGATGAACGCGAATCGACCACCGACGTCTCTGGTTCCTCCGCCGCCTAGCAGCCATCCTCGTCCCTAGACCTTCCTCGCCTTCGCCTCCAGACGAAGAAACGTTCGAAGGTAGTCTCGTCATTAACGTATTGACGGCATTTAGGACATCTCTAACAGTGAGATGCCCGGCACCGCGTCGTGACAGTCGTACGCGAGTGGAATACGCCGTTCCTTCGAGCGTGACGCGTACCTCAATCGCGACGCGCACAAGTGGAGGCTGCGTCGCGCTCATCGGTATGGACTGGGATAACGACGGTAGGTCGTTTCCGTCGCGGGTGCGGGCCATGAAGCGCGCAGTCGAATTCGTCGCAGGTGAGGCATCGTAGATGAGCGTGTCCGAGCGCGAGGAGTGCCTGTACTGTCACCCGGGCTACAATGCCGCCCTGAACAGACGGATTCGACGAGTGGGAACAGGAGAGGGACATGGTGCACCTGTGCGCAATGAGACAACACTTTCCAGAGGGTGAGCGGCTGTTTATACGAAAGGTCTGTCGGCAGCAGTGACCGTAGTCGTCTCAGCTTCTGTCCCGAAGAAGCATGCCCGAAGAAGCATGCCCGCCGATTCCGATGGAGTCCAAACACCTGCGTGGATGTCCCTTTGCCTGGTTCCCGGATGCTTTTTGCCTCCAACTCCCGTACTCGCGCACATATTGAGCTAGGGTCGGCTACGCCAGGAGCCCACGTCGTCTGTTGGAGTTGAAGGTGCCGATCGATGATTGAGAGTGAGGTTGGTAACCATACGATGCAATGGGTCAATGCAGATGGGAAATCAATCGCAAGAAAGGGATGTGTAATTATAGGGAGGTATCTGCATTGACAAGCAAGGTGGTCTCTTGAGAGGTGCGGTACGGCGGGACGCAGACTTGACATGCTGAAATGACGTCGCTGCGCTGGCGGTTATTACCATGTCGAGAAACTCAGAGCACTCAAAGCAGCCGTATCAGCAGCGCTTGACACTTGTTCGGAATTCTAGAGGAGGAGCATTGCGCCCGGTAGAGACGTAGCGCGCTGCGCGCTGAGACTCTAGTGTTACGCGTCTCTTAGAGCGCCTCAGAGGTACTGGAGTGAGTATTGCGTGGGGACTTTGGGACTGTTGGGTCATTTACGAACCTGTCGACCCAAAATGTCAGACAAGCAGCGCGCACTCTGAACCCCTGCTACCGTTGTGACGTGGAATTCGGACTCTGAGGCAGATATCGGAGTTAAGGACCCGGAGGGTCCATAGGCTCTCTGGGATCCGAGATGTTGGGGACCATTTTCAGGTCTTCGTTAGGGCAATTTGTGGTACTTGCTGCGCCAGGGGACAGTGTGAAGCGGAGCCGTTCCCGCCCGACGTTTGTGGCTTTGACTTCGTACTCTGAGTATGAGCAATACGTCGACGGAGACGAGTTGCACTGAGCAGGATCGCGTTTAGTATCTATGACCGAGCTCGGGAAGTAAGCTTCAGGCAGAGGCCAGCGAGTATCGGGGACGGCAGTGTTGTTTCTTTGATTGCGTGGTATATAGTACAATGATCGATGCGGATGAGACTGCCCGCACACTGGGGCTGTCAAACCTAGATACAAACCAAAAAGAGGAAAGAGAAGAAATGCAGACGGAGAGAGAGGGAGAGCATAGGGAGCATATGACGATACGCGACATGGAGGAGCAGAGGGGGCTGCCCTATAGAAGGGCTGCCCGCCAGCGACGTGAACCAAAAACCAAAAACAAGAAAGCGGAGAGCACATATGTGACGGTGATAAACAAAAATCAAGGAGTAGGTAGCTGATGCGCGAAAGCAAGCAAGCGAGCAAATCCATAGGGCGGGGTGAGGGGAGAGGTGTACAAGGGCGAGGGCATGGGAGGATAGATGCGAGGGCGAGAGATGGTGCGGAAGTCGGACCGGTGAGAGCGCGCGGGATCAATCACGACGCGTGCGTGTTGTTGTCGGCGGTGATGGCCGGCGCGTCGTCGCACGTGACGTCCATGGACGCAGCGTCCTGTGAGACAAGGCGGTGCGTGAGCGACAAGAAACCACGGCGCGGAGACGGAAACGAAGCGTACCTCGGTGGTGGCGGGCGCGGGCTGGTCGACGGCCATCTGGGCAGCGTCGGCGGCAGCAATGGCGTCATCGGCCTGGGCGTCGGCGTCCTCGAGCAGGCTGGACATGAAGGACGAGGTGCGCGCGGGCTCGGACGCGGTGACGGTGACGAACGCGGGGGTCATGCTGAGCGCGGGGATGTGCTGCATGGTCTTGCGCTTTTTGAGCACAGCGCCGGCGCCGGCGAGGGCGTTCTCCGAGCGCGCGCGGGCGACGACGGGGCGGCCCTTGATGGCGGTGGTGGCGAGCGCGCCAGAGCCCGAGGCCGAGGCTGCGCGCTGGAGCTTGCGCTTCTTGCTGGGCCGGTCGACGGATGCGAGGGCGTGGGTGGTCGTGCTCAGACCGGTGAGCGGGTCGATGTTTTCTTTCTCGTTGGCGTCGGCGACGGTGGTGAGCGTGGTGGATTTTTTGAGCGGGTTGCTCGCTCTGAGCGCGCCGTTCGAGTTGGTGATGTTGGCCATGGCGCCGTTCTCGTCGACGAAGACCGCGAAGGCACGGGTGGAGGACATCGTTCTGGGCGTTGGCGGGGAGGCTTGGGTGTGGGCTGCGGGCTGGGGGCGGCGGCGCGGACGGGGCTCTGCTGTGTGTGCGGAGACGCGGTGGGCGGAGGAGACAGGGGCAAGCTTCCGCCGAGAGCTCCCGCGCCCGTATTTGTACCCGCCGAGGCAGAAATCCCCACGGTCACGTGCCGCCGTCCACTCGTCCGACATTTGGTGCCACTCGTTGCCAGAACGCAGCTTACAGTTGTGTACAACCGTCAGAAAGCCCACGATCGGCTGCCCGAAATTGATGAACACCTCACTTCGGCCCGCAACGTTGTACTTTTGCCGAGCGTGGCCCATCCACCAGACTCTTCCCTCGCGACCAGCACAGCGCACAGTACGTACGTATCTCTGCTGCGAGTGTGGTCTCGTCGTGCGTGCCCGAGCCTCCTCGGTATAAACTTGCATGTGCCTGGCATACACTCACCCGTCGCCGCCCAGGGCATGACGCACCGACTCTCACAGCCACTGACACTCGCTCGCGTGCTGGCAGACACTGACAGCGACTAGATATTTCCAGGCGTCGCCCGCGCCCGCGCTAACCGTTAGCTTCTCGGGGCCACGCATCCAATTCGTACATTTGTGATGGAAGGACTTGCCACCGGACAATAGCTTGCCAATTCAAGCTCTGCCTCGAGGCCGTTACCATCTACATTTCCACTTGATCTTCTGGGCGTGGTCTTACTCACGCTTCGAGCTGCGCTCGAAATTTTCATTGCCATGAGTCCCATGAGGCCGTTGACCACGCTCTCTTCTCGGCTCCCTACAGTATAGCATGTGCACCAGCCCCGCATTACACATCATTCGTACAGCTTCTGGCGAGGGGGGGAGACACCGAGTCTTCACACTCTAGACTCTAGTGCCCGGTTATAAGCTCGCGACACGCCCCTTACCCCGACCGACGTCAATCGGCCGGGTGCAAGCTTTTGACTTTTGGTCTAACAAGTAGCTAATGTGCATTTCATCCTCCTAATGCCGTGTTTCATCATGATTACGCTCGCGAAAAGACTTTCGCATCTGCGTCTAGTGCCCCGACGTAGGCCCACCGACGTCGGGTCATTGATCATGATATCCGAGGCGCAGCACTCCGTCAGAATACTGTACACTCTGTCGGCTTCTGCTTCACGTTCTCGGAATATTCCAGTCTGGCGCTCAGGCTCCGGCGCGCTCTGCGCAGGCCTGCATCTCGGTCTGCTTAGCTCCAGCATCCCGACTGCATACAATGAACCATATGCCGCGTTGAGTCCTCCGCATCTCACAGCCATATCATCCCTTTACTTCAACGGTGACGTACTTATACCCTATCGTATCATTCGTGCAGATAGAGTACGTGCTATCGACTCCGCGAAATATCCAGGACCGGCCGCGCCGGGTCCCTTCTTGTCAACGAGTGCAAGTATCGCAGCAGCATAGCGGCGTATACTACTTCTTCCAGGCACCGGACTCGTGCAGTATTCCTGAGGACGCAGGGTGTGACGAAAGACGAGGTCGAAGGAGCGACGGACTGCACGCGCAGCAGTGAGTGACAGGCTGAAAGCCTTTCGGTCTTCCTGCGTCCCAATCCACGTGCACGCATGACAGCATTGCAAGGACATGACGTCGCGATGCACCTCATGTCGAGGTTCGTCGCGAAGGGCGTAGACATCGCGCTTTGGGTGGGCTACGAGCTGAGCGACTCGTGGAGAAAGACAAGTCGGGTGCGCTGCCGAGGCATTGAACGAATCTGCCAGTGTCATCCGCTACGAGGAGATTGCGTGTGCCGTTGCCGGGCAGGCAGCTGCCATACAGTACCGGCAGATGGGATGAACACGTATCTCGTGCAATAGAACGGTGCAGCACATGAATATGCTCGCCGCTTCATAAATCCCCACCACGGAAGTCGCTGAGTCGATGATCGTCACACATGCTTCGCTTCATAGTGATCAGCGACTGACATACCGTAGCAGGAAAGACGGTTGACACTCACTATGAGAAATAATAGCGTCTTCCACTCGTGAGCCGAGATCATACGTAAAGTGCCGCGTCGTGCGGGAACCAGTCTGACCACGACGTGTCCATCCATATCCCATTCCCATGTCTGCCTTCGGTCTCCCACTCCGAGACGATGTCGCACGACGGCCGACAGTCGGGGCTTCCGTCTAGCTGTACCCCACAAAGGATCAATCGCTTCACTGAAAGCGGAAGCCAGTGCCGCACGACGTCGGCGGACAACGAAACTTGCGAGTACTCGTGTTTGAACCCGAAAGAATATTGCTCGTCTGACGCTAGCCGTACTGTCTCGACCGCAGTAGCAAAGCGCGTCTCATAACCAGTGAACAGCTGCGGCGAGGGTACGCGATGACAATTCTCGAGCAGCACTGTGAGATGCTTCAATCCGGAGAAGTCGTACATCACTCCAGCTGTTTGGAGTACGACCAATAGACCGTCAGATATCGTGAGCGACGGTACGGACGCAAGGCGTTCTGGTCCTGCAACGCGAAGGATGTCGATGATTTCAGTGAGCAGACAGCCTTCTACGCATATCGTATAATCGTCGTCACCGGTAACCATCACAGTCGCCCAAGCGCGCGATAAGATCCTCGTCCCGTAGATATGGATCTCGCGAATATGGCGAATGCGCGTTAGGACGATAGGGACGCCCGATGCGGCGGGCATGTTGATTCGGAGCTCCATGTTCTTCGTATTCGCGCGGACGATGGCGTCGACGATACCTTCGGGGATGATGCCGTTTAAGCACAGACTGGCGAGCTTGGGCGCCACGAAGTTAGGCCCTATCGGCTCGATGTCGTACGCTCGCGCAGTAATCGTGAGATATTTGAGCTTCGGACAGACGCGGCATATGTGCTGTACTTCTGCCGTGGTCATGAGCGGCACGTCGAAATATGCGATTTCAGTGACGTCGGCGAGTGCGGGGCCAGGTTCGGCAGGTAGAAGCACGTAAGTGAGCCACACGAGTGTTAGTTCAGGTGCAACCCCGGCAAGCAGGTTATCAGGCAAGAGGAAGAGCTCGTCGCGACAGGGGCCAGTCAATGACAATGTGCGAAGACGCGGCGCAGGGGTGTTCACTAGGAAGGTAGTCCAGTCTGTACAGAATCCGTCATGCAGGTCAAGCTGGAGGTCGACCATATGCTCCATGACGGAGGCGCATATTTTGGGTGCTGCGCCGCACAGAGGGCCATGAGATGTCGCGCTGATGGTTAATCGCCGTATGCGCCCGCGGGTGCGATCGTGAGCGGTCTGCAGCGCAGACTCCGCCAGCTCGCCGGCGCTCTGGAACGATATCACGACGTCGTCCCATATCGAAGAGGCCGATAGTAAGGTTTTGTGCCAGTGTCTGCACACGCGAACTGCAGAACAGAGCGAGCCATAGGGCACGAAGGAGCCGATAAGGACGAGGACTTCTGGAGGGAGACGGTTGATGGACGCTGACGAGTTTCGCTGCTGAGAAAAGCGCTCTAGCACACGACGCGTAGCGCTCTGTATGACATCCAGTACTTCTACGAGGACAGAATCTGCGATGAGGCCGTGGCCACTGTGCGTACGTAAGCCTGTCGACTCTCGCCCGCGTGCGAACAACCCAGACTTACTTGTACGCTATTATGGGGATACACTTCACCGCCAGCGAGGTGATGTGTTCTGATAGTGCACGCTCGTCGTCTACGAGAAGCATTCCGTCCGGGTCGGCGAGGGTGCCTGGGAACCTGTGCCCTTTGTTTGTGCGCAAACACGGGCCGCTCGTCCGTTCCTCCGAACTTCAGACCTCCTTTCAGCTTCCCGATGCCGTGCGTCCTTCATCCTAATATTGACAATCAATGACAGGAGCTCACTGTATGGACCCTAAGGTAGGCAAACGGTGGTAAATTTTGTCGCTCCGTTGAGGTATGCCTCTTCTTTACTCCGATACTGCGTACAGTTCGTTGTTGCAGTCATGTAAAGTACCATGCATTCCAGTGGCCGGTCTTGCGCAAACATAGTTGTCTATATCAGTAGGTCCCAGCAAGCCTCCGAGGTGGGTGCTCCGTCTCTTTCAAGGTACTCATAGTGGGTGCGAAATTCCATTTGATAGCACGCGTAATGTGGCCAAAATTTCGATTTTGATAGCTTACAGTGGCGAATCTGACGGCTCCGAGTCAGAACCTTGTGGCCGCGGAACGCGCAGCATAGACGCCTGGATAGTACGTAGAGTGCGGTTGCAAATGGCGTTAGTTCCGTTCCTTCCACATCGCCTTTCCGTTGCTGTATTGCGTGGGAAGCAGGACCCCGAGGTCACCGCAGGACAAGCTGGGACAAGCGGGGTGGGGAGGGCACGTGGGTGAAGTCTCGCACCTACGTAGTGGTGTACGACCGGCGCTATGCTGCAACGTTGGAATGTCCTCCGGAGATGCGCGCGGCGGAAACTCGTGTACCGTATGACGCTGACGGCGGGTGTATCGCAGTCTTCCTTCTGTAAACAGTGTCAGGATCGTAATGTTTGCAGTCCTCTGTGCAGTCCACGACCGTCATCTCGGGATTGCTGGTGTCCCCCGGGCCCCAGGTCCAGGCTCTGCCGAATGGCTCCCACAGACGTGCCGCCGGGCTGGTGGCATGATCTGCCAGCCGCCATCAGACTGGAGTGTTCTCTCAAAGAATACTGTGGGCTTTTGGTCCTTTCCGGCATTCATTTGGCGTCCAGAGTGAAAGGCTGGGATCAAGCTAGGATCGCCGGCAGCCCCCATATGGATGCCAAAGTTGCTATGTTTGTGGTCAAGATACATGCCACTCCTAAACATTCGCACGCTCTTCCGAGGAGGGCCCTCTCAGTCTCACGCCCTTTGCTTACCTCGGAGAATATGGCACAAGGCATCGCCGAGCACTGGCACCGAGGATAGAGGATACCAATTTGTATTCATTCGCTCCCGCGATCGTGGTGTGATCGGTGCATGATCCCAAATTTAAACAATCTCGACCTGATTCGGAGGGCGGTGCATATGTTAGCGCTCAGAGCGGGAACGGGGGACATCTCTCAAGACTCCGGAAAGCTGACAGCTGGAATGCGGAAGAACAGAGCCGTCCCATTCATAAGCCAGCGCGCGCGCGACGGTTCCATTTCCTGCCAGCCGCAGCCCTCGCTTTTCGTCCCACCCCATCCGAGTCGCGATGGAGCCACCGTGCCCGCCTGCACCCCGCATGCGCACGATCCCTCTACCAGCACTCGTCGATGCTGCCCGTGCGTAGAACCCTGTGCAGGCTGCAGCGCACACTCTTGGCGCTGACGTGTGCGTCAACTCAGCATTGTTAGTGCACCGCGTCCTGTCGTCGGGACAAGTGGTGTACGACGTGTCTTCGACCCCGGGCGGGGCGTCCTTCAGTACCTCCGGCCGGCCGCTCAATGAGGCGGAACTCAAGGCGGCAACGCGCCCGTCGTTGCTGCGCGTATCGTTGGAGATACAGATCGCGACATTCGCACGTTTGGCGCCGGTGCACCTCACTGCCAGCCCGGGTCCAAACGGCTGTATTACGATTCGCGACGTCCTGTCCGCGGTTCACAACGCGCTTCAGAGCAGCATTCCATGCGCGCACCGCCACGGTTCAAGAGCATGTTCGTTCTGCTCTATACGAAGAGCTGACGTCCTTCCGCATAAGCTTTGGAAAGTGCGCGTGGAGCGCGCCGCTGGAAAGACGGATACGCTTGTGGTCTTTTTGTTGCCGCCATGAGATTTCTGTGTCTGAGACTGGTTCCAATGGTGTTCATGTATCATTATCAACTTTGGTGTAAAATTACGACAGTGTGGCCTGTTTGACTACGCGCTCCGGTGAAAATATCACGACACATGCAAACATCAGGTATCGATTGGCTTTTGAGGACGGTCAGTAAGTTAGGATAATGGCAGAGGGAACTCGCTGACCGTGTTTGGATTCTCCAGACGAATGGCCCGTTCTCGCTGCTTCTCCTTCCGTTTCTTCACAACCTCCGCCCGCGCGACGTTCAGCTTATGAGTCTTGCTGATCCGCTCTCCAACTTCATCTTCCTCTTGTATAGCGGCGAAGTGTTCAATGATGCGCTTCTCCATGCGTGCCTGCATCTCTGCCTCGACATCTCCAAGTTCGTCGCCCCAGTCGAAGTCGAATCCCCAGCCGCGACGAGTGTTGTCACCAACCAGCGCGCCGTTCTCTCGCCACCATTGAACGAACCACGTTGCGGCGCGGGCGTAATCGGGGAATCCGCCTTTGAGGACCATTCCACGACGAGCGCAGAGCAAGTCTAGGAACTCTTCGGCATCTAAAGAGCCTGTGACGGGTGGTTCTTTCGAGTTCCGCGGTACGAGGAGGGGGAGGTATGCAGGACCTGAGTGAGTGCGTGCAGGGTGAGTAACTGACGCCCGGTAAGGAGAAGATACAATACGAACTGTCGGGTTGAAGGAAGTTTAATCTGTGGACGAGGTATGTCGCTAATAGATCGTAGTCATACATACCTTCCTTGAGAGCGGCTGCGCGACAATTACCGTTCAGTGAAAGCTCTTCTCCGTGCAAGCAGACTGCGTGCGTACCGATGAGTGCGAGGCGCACGCCTCGTTCCCTCCCGTAAGATCCACTCCCAAGGAAAGGTAACATGAGGCCGGGAGTATCGAATGCGTATATCGGGCATGCGACTTCGTGTTTCCCGGGTACTGGGTCGTACAGCTTTAACCGCGTTGAGAGCGCGCGTGTCATGCCGGGTAATGCAGATGTCCTCAATGCCTTCGATGCTAAAAGCGATTTGAGAACAATACTCGCTGTCATAGAAACTACTCACCTCCCGGGATGCCCGCAGTGCGCAAGCCATTCAACAGTGTTGATTTGCCGACATTCGGCATCCCCATGATCAGAACGTTCAATTCGGTATGGCTATGAGCATACGTCCGAGCTAGGTCTGAGAAAGGATCAAGAAAATAAGGATAATTGGAGGCTAAATTCGCGGGAGGACGCACTCACGAGCGCATTGTGCAAGCTTTTCAACGCGCGAGGGTCGGTCTTGGCTGTAAAGACGAACTTCTCCTCAGGATGTCGCGCTTGCATGGCTTTGTGAAAGGGCTATATCATGACTTCAGAGAGGTCCGAGGTCCGAAGTGATATACGCGAACGAACCTCTAGTCCCCATGGGCTGACGAGGTCGCGCTTGCCATAGACAATAATGCGCTCACAGCACGAGCCTAGCTTCATCTTACGGTCTGCGCGCCATCTACGTAATACGTAACCTTCAGTAATAGTAACTATAAACCGACTGTGGACTGACCTGTGGACTCGACTCTCGAAAGCAGGATTGATGCTTGTGAGCGGCATGCGCGTATCGCGTAATTCCAGAATGATGTCGGTCTGGGACAAGAGCACCGGTAGTCGCTTTACAAACGCGTTCATGTGTCCAGGGTACCATGACGGCGCCGCGGGTAGCAGAGCTGCTGGGAACGCCATCCGTGCGGTCGCGTCGAAAACTGGAAATGGAAAAGGCGCGGAATGAGCCGAGCCGGCCCGCGTCTTTGGCGTTTCGTGTTTGTGGGTTTGTCTTAGCTCCTTTCCTCTCTCAGCTCTCATCTCGACACCATGCGTGAGTGAATTTGTTATGTCTTGTAATCAGGCCTTATTCATTTTGTTTAGGTCTTGATTTCGCTCTGTCGACAGACTCGTTCAACGAGACGAACGTCGAAGGACCAGCGTCAGCGCAGCTCTCCAACCTGCAGCTCATGCCAAAGATCACGCACAACACCTGCTCGCACACTTTTGTCGGCGCACTCGCTGGAAGCGGCTATTCGTCGTACACCATGCATCAACTCGACGACGGCACAGTCGTGTTCAGTGGCCACCTCGTATTCTCGGGAGTCATTCCGCAGGTCGGCAAGGAGCACGGGACACTCGTCATCGACGCTAAAGGGGAATGCGCGAAAGGCATAATACTGGCAGACTGGACAGTCGACGAGAGGAGTGGGCGGGGCGCGTTTAAAGGCTTGAAAGGTGCTGGAGGCTCGAAGGCTAGTGGCATGTCAGCAGATGGATGGCTCGAGCTCAACACTTAGTGACGACGCGAAGATATCTTGCTATCTGCCCTATGTGTACTTGTACCAAGACCATCGCCGAGTTCGTCAATCTGAGACAGTTTACTTCTGTTCCTATCCTACAGTCCCACGTACATTCGAAGCACAGGCACACTTGGGTACAGATGAGAGACTGGAATCAATACATTTAAGCCTTTGGGGTAAGGAAGACCAGCATCGTTTCGCGACAGCTGTCGAGCTTTTCAACGCGAACAACCCATTCTGAAGAGCACAGTAGTCCATCACCTCCTCTTCCACCACCACATGCACCGCATTTAGTCACAGTGCTATGACGGCACGAGATCTTGCTCTGCAGTGACGCGTCGACGGAGCGGAGGATGTCGCCCACGGAGATTGGAGTATTACGACGGTGCGAATCGAGGGTGATCTTCAAGTCGAATCCGAGAATTATGACGCGCAGCTTAATCCTGAAGAGAGGTGGATGCACGGCCGACTGGATGGCGATGACTGAGAAGGCCGACGCGTCTTTGTGCGTTGTCGCAAATCGGGCGAGCGCGTCTTCGTTGTCACGTGATGCATCGTACACGACCGTGCCTCCGCTGAGAAGGTGGTGCAGCTTTGGTTTCGCTATGGACAGGCTTTAGTCAACTACGATGAACTGTTACTTTGCGTACGATGTGACTCAGTACTGTTTTCATTCAACAGAGGCAGGGGAATAGGACGTAGTCGAGGAGCTGGTGGGCAGCGGATAGGTAGCATCAGGGTTTCTAGGTGCATCCAGTTAGCCCCGTAAGGGTATGAGGGACGTTAAATGCTTATAGTGCACTCACACGAGCTTAGAGACGAGTGTGGGGGCTTGTGTGGGAAGAAGGAGCGCGACTTGCTGACCGGAGAGGGCCGTGCCAGGAGAAGAAGCCCGCGTTCCAGAGGCCAAACCAAACAACAGCGGCGTAATGAGAGTGCTGAGTTCAAAATTGGCGGCAGCAATCAGTAACGCGGTCACATTTCCATCCATAGGAGGCAAAAGAGCCGGGTTAACAGGTATCGATGCGCCGTGAAGCGTCACAACCTTCCCACGCGATAGGCGCGGGCGACATTGGAGCGCGTGCGGGCCACGTGCGGGCCACGCGAGCGAGGACTCTGAGGGTGCGCTATTGGTCAAGAGTGTGGCCGCGATTCGAAGTTGGCTAGTGACGCCCCATGGTTCTCCCGCCTTTGGCCTACAGTTTGACTCCGTCGTGCGGGTGCGAATGGAAGTTTGGCCGACAGGCGTGGGTTCAGTCACTGTCATTGAACTGCATTGCACAGTCGCGCTGGGATGCGGGCACAAACCTCGACACGGATCCCTTACTACTCATGAAGGAAAGGAGCAGGGACGAGTAGCATCTGTGTAGTTCCGGTTGTGACACGAAATTGTATATCACGGTAGTAGGTACAGACGTGGAACCATTGATTAATTCAAGATACTGGGGTGAGGAAGACCAGGATCGTTTCGCGACAGCTATCGAGCTTCTCCATACGAAGAACCCACTGCGATGAGGAGAGTTCATGACTCGGAACTGCTCGACCACCACCTCCCACTGCGAGCCACTGAGCCTGCGTCGTATGCTCGTATAATATCTTGCTCTGCAGCAACGCGTCGACGGAGCGGAGCACGTCGCCGACAGTGATGGGAGCATCGCGATCGAGGTTGACTTTCCAGTCGAATCCAAAGACTACGACGCGGAGCGTGACGTTGAAGAGGGAGGGATGGCTGGCCAACTGACTCTCAACATCTGAGAGGAAGGGTGTCCTCTTGTGCGTTGTGCCAAACCTGGCCAGCATGTCCTCGTCGCCCGAGTCACGCCAGACGTCATACACAATTGCACCTTCCGTGAGAAGGGCGTGCAGCGTTACTGGAGCCATATGAGCGCGTGGTTTAGATAGCGCGAGCTGGCGGAAAGCGTACTGTGTGCATCAACGGTGCCTTCGTCCACTAGGGGCAATGGGACGGGACGACGTCGAGGAGCAGGAGGGCAGACGATAGGCGTCATTGCACCCTCTGGGAGCGATTGGTGAGGTTTGTAAGTATATGATATCCATGGAATGCTCATGAAGCACTTACCCAGTGCGAAGATGAGACTTTGGAGATCGTATAGGTGATAAACGCACCTCTCTGAGCGAAGGGAGGCACTTTATAACATGCCGTCGATTTGCCCGGGAACGTGCTTCTTCACACCGGATCTTCCAAGTTTGGGGATCGAAAAACTCACTGAAGTGAATGCAGGATCAACGAGTGCGGCGCCAAGGGTTGTGTTGCCGAAACGCTACGGTCTGGGAATCGCCACTCGCTTCGCCATCGCCACGCACCCACGCTCCGCGGGATACGTGCGTTGGCGCATAGTTCCACTGATATGTTGCTTGTACAGAGGAGTCTCCGTGGTACACCGACCTCTCCGAGGTAGATGACCTATTCAGGGTGCATGGCGCGGGGGGTGATCGAGTGTCAAAGTGTCATGCGTCGGTAAAGTCTGCAACGGAGACCGCGCGCGGGCGCGAAAGTCGCAAACTTCGTTTTTCAACAGATCATCGCAGGAACCACAGTGTCGATCATGGGTCGACAAGCGCCACCTTTGCCCTCTTGGGAGATGTCACGCTCGAGTCTGCGTTGTTGAGGCATCAGTCTTGTGCCGCCGGCCACATCGGTGTCGGGTCGGGAAAAGTTTAACGGATTCGTAAACACTGGCGGGCGAGCATCGTCTAAAAACCAGTCGGTCATCTCGGAGTTATGATGCAGCATTGCACACCCCAGTCGCGCGCACAATTTGGTATACGCCGTCGTCATCCGACACCCAAGTCGCAGGATCGTCGTCGCTACTCGAGTGCGTGCGGGGCTACGAGCCAGGAGAGCGTGGGAGGCCAGATTGTGCTCGATTCAGCGCATAGTACGTGACTCAGAGTCGAGCGCGGTGTGACTGAAGGAACAGGTTTAGTCACTGTCATTGAAATGCATTGCACAACACAGTCGCGCACACATACGCAAAAATATACACTTTGACACACACCGTCGTGAATTTGAGTTGCAAGATCGTTCCTATCATGTCAACGGGTCATTCCTCCACGCCGTCAAGCGTCATTCGCGATCTCCGCGTAGCCATCCGACTCGTCCCCGCCGTCGGTTCAGCAGCAGCATTGACACTCGCGCGTTTCCTCGTCCCACCGCTCGTTTTCTTCTTGACCTGTACCGGCGGTGGCGGGAGGTCCGCAACGCCGCTGAGCCTGCTAGACCGCCGCACGACACCACCTTCCGCCTCCGAGCTGCTCGCGCGACTCTTCCTCGACGATGTTGGCGCTTTCTTCCCGCGCGTGGGCGCAGGACGCGGAAGAGCGGGTACAGCGTCCTCTTCCTCGTCCGTCGTCGAGTCGCCGTCGCGCATGTCCGGCATCTCGCCCGGGATGCTCATCCGCCTTCCACGCCGCGTCACACGCGTCGTCACAGCTTTCGGCTCTTCGGGGATGGGCTCGAACGCCTCCGCCTGTCGCTGTCGTTTGCTCCGATGTCCGCTTACGTTCCTCTTCTCCTCGGACGGGAAGGCGCCTGGTATGGACGGCTGGCTTTCCTGTCGCGCAAGCGTACCGCGCGTCGTAAGTGCGGACGTTACGTCGTCCATCGTTGTATCCTGCTCCCTCGGCGCTGGCGGCCTGCTACCATTGCCATTCATGAACACCGAACGCTGCGGCCGGACAACGAACGCATCCGGATCGTCCGACTCGACCATCTCGATATCTTCGTTTCGCAGGACAGGCGGGATGAGCGGAGACTCGGGCAATGGGCGCTTGCTCGGCGTGACGGTACCATTGCTCGTGCTGGCGAATTTGGCGGGGGAGAATGCTGTAGCGGGCGACGGCTGGTACAACCCAGCAGGCCGCGCGGGCGAGAACGCGGCGGAGGGAGAGGGATTGTATATGGGCGGCACTCCACGACGCAGGTTTTCTGGAAGACCTTGATTCCTAGTTTTGAAGCCTGGCGTCAAAGTCGAGGGCTGCGAGGACGCAACGAGAGTCGGCGTGCGCGAAGCAATGTCGTAAGCGCGCCCACGTCCCGGGCTGTCCGTCGTATTGTTGCGCTTCGTCGGTGTACCGAATGCTGGTGCAGCGGGTCCCTCGAGACGCGAGTACGACGGTCGGCGTGCGGAGCCATTCGTCGCTACGTTAGGCGTGGACTTCCCGAGGTCCTCCCATGACATCGACAGAGACGCCGCCATGTCCGGGTTGGAGCCCACGTGCGCCCAGCTTCCGCTGGCGCTGGGAACGCGTTTAGGGCTGTTCGGCTCTGTGTCGCCGCTCTTGCCGTTGATGCCTGCGCTGCTCGCGTATTCACGCTCGACGTCCTCGCGGACAGCACGCGGCACGAGTCCGATCACGTGGCGCATCAGTGCGCGGCGTTCCTTCACCCTCGCCTCGTCGTGGTCGGGCACGGGGTTGGCACGGTCGAACTTGAGAGCGTCTGTGTACCGCCCGCTCTGGATGAGTCGTACCAACAGAAGTTGACGCAGTACGGCCAGTGATTTTGGCGGTAGGCTGTCCTGAGGCTGCTGGGCGTACGCGGAGACCGTAGCATCCTCCGCCGCGTCAAAGGGAAACGCGACAAGAAGTTTGAGCGGGGCGGCTTGGTGCTCCGGTATGAGGCACAAGTCGAGGATGTGTCGAATACATTGCTCGCGGAATGGTCCTGCAGGAAAGGAGCGCTGATACATCCAAGCGTCCATGAAGCTGCTCTTCACGAGCGCGGCGAGATAGGTTTGGACGTCGACCATGTCGCTGATGGTTGGTTTCGCACAGCGCACGTATTTGAGCACGAGCGGCGCGCTTATGTCGAGCCCAGGAAGCGAGAGCGTGTGCAGAATCTTCGAAGACCATTCTGGTAATATGCGTGCGTCGCTGAGGATGGCGACGGCGGGCTGTGGCAATGTCGTGAGTTGGAGGTTGAAAGAAGCAGCGAAAGCTCACACCTCGAGCACGCCGCTGTCGAGAAGATAGTACGCGCGCGCCAGAGCAGCGTATTGCGGCGCGATGAGCCTGGCCTGTGCGAACTTGCGCAGCTTGGCGTCGTCGAGAGCGTTGGCGTACGGTTCGCCGTCCGGTCCCGTCGTGAAACCATTCGGGTCGGCCGCCGCGTTCGGATACCAGGCCCACAGAAAGTAGAGCGCAATGCTGTCGCGCTTTACGCTGGTCAGCGACGAGCGCTGGAGCGCGACGAGCAGCTTGCGGAACATCTGCGCGTCCGACGGCGGGAACAGCGGGCCCGCCGACGTGCCCTCGTCCGTGCTGTCGTCGCTGTTGTCGGCGAGCGCAATGACGCGCGAGTCGGCCGCGGCGGGCAGCAGGATGTCGATGAAGAGCTGGCCGCCCATCGCGGCGCGGCGCGCGTGGACCGCGGCGGCGACGTCCTCGCGCCAAGGGAACGCGTCGTCGTCGAGCTCGAACCAGGGCAGCAGATAGTCGTCGTTGAGCTCGTCCTGCAGCGCGTGAGCCGACGCGTCATAGTCCAAGCAATTTCTCTTACCACCTCCATGGTTCGCACTATTGGTACAAGGAGCGGAGGAAAAACGCGTGGCAGATGCTTCCGACCCCCGTCAGGCGCGCGGCGGAGTTTCGGAATCTCGACTTTGTTGTTCCGTATGAACTGGTCAATCCGTTTGCCAAGTTCGGCTCGATTCCAATCCCCTAGGAAAATAATCCGAATAGCTTGTAGACAGAGGAAGAGACTGGTGACTTTCTATACTACATTCGCAGAACACTATCTCTACTCAGCTGCGGGCTCACTTCCTCAGCGCTCGCTTCTAATACTGTCAGTCAGCTTGAAGCGCTGAGTGACTGACTACAGCAACCGCGGAGTTCCGAGTCCGTGTTGAGCGTGAGAGGAAATCGCAAACCCGTTCAATGAGGTACACAGCCTGAGTGTTACAGTCTTCTTCTCTTCGACGGTGAAAGGCACTGCCAGTACTAGTGGAATGAATCAGCATTTGCCGTGAAGTGTGTCCAGGCGGATTCACGAACAGTTGTATCTTCTGCCGCGAACGCCGAGAACACGTAGCGCTCAAGCGGTCCATGGGTGGATCGACGAAAACCACGGCTTGGAGGCCACAGCCTTAGGCTCGCGTCATTAGGGAGTCGAGACCTGCTAGATCTGGAAGTGTCCTGCTACTTCCCTATTCTATCTCAGAATCCGACCGGAAGACGCCCCTGGGTTCTCAGTGACACTGCAATGAGGGCTTGACAGCTTCGGCGTGCTTTTCCTCGAAAACACCCTGCAGCCGCGAGCAGTGGATCTCAGACGCCCGAGGACGCGCGAGCAATACATCTCTGATGCACGTAATAGCACTCAGGCGCCGTCCCTGCGTCGTGCACTCCGATGTCTGAAGTTGGAAGGGCAGCATCCACATGTTGATCCAAGCGTATCCTGCTCAATCGGTGTTACTCGAGCTCCGAAAACGCTTCTTGTCGACGTCTTCGGGGCGCTGCCAGTAACGCTGACCCTTGAGCCGAAGAACCTCAGTCGCCGCTCGGACGACCAGCGCGCCGAAATGCCGCATAATCGAGGGCTCGAGGCCGACAAGTTTGACATACGAAGGTATTCTGCGCCACGTTGGCCACGCTCAAACATCTCCGGCGACTGCGGAAGGTATAGTTGCACAGGGCTACTCGGTCGCCCGGATATGGAAAATCCTTGAAAAGACTCAAAAGTGTCCCGATATGGCAGGTCACGTCGAAGAGAAGTTCTGGTCCGTGCCGTTTGCTTCGCACCGCTTGCTTCGCACCGTTTGCTCCGCGCCGTTTGCAGTGCGACCGTGACGCGAATCGGATGCCGGAGACGTGCAAGACGTGACTTTCGACGAGCTTTACAACAGCTCACATCTTCCACATCTCCGCTTTATGTAGGTATATGACTCCGCATGCCTACTGAAGTCGATTCAGCCAAGCTGTCAAATGCGAGTGACGTGACAAAACCCGTATGTGATAGACAACTCTGTTTGCAAACGGCTGTAATAGTCGACTGTTTGCAAACGGCTGTAGTAGACAACTGATCGCAAACGGCTGTAATAGACAACTGGACATTTCACCACAATGGTCAACACCAAACAGAGCAGGTGTCTCAATACTACCCACGGCTCTTCCTGATGCAAATCCTCCTGGACCGCAAAAGCGCCCCATCTGTAAGTCGGAATTGTTGGGGCGGACGTCTATAAGTATGAACTGACTGGGTCGCTGTGCCCCGCGTGTCCCACACCCGTCTTCAGGCAGACCGCTCTCTTCCCGCACATTTCAATGTCTCCCAGGCGAGATCACCGTCATATCTGCCCTCCTGCCCCGCGTACACGTACGATACCACTGCCAGCGGTACCAGCACGCGTCTACATCGTCCAACGTACGCGTCAAGTCGTTCGCTATCACGAGGATCGTCTAACCACATTCTCTAGTGACAAGAGAGTTACACCCACTCCTCACATCGGGGACCCTCGTCTATCATCCGCGTCACTCGACGTTCACTGGTCCGGAGCAATCGCCTCTCCATCCCCGTCAGCTCGGACTTCCGGCTGCGATTCCCTCCCTCACATCCGTGAGGCTGAGATTCGCCGGTTCCCCGCTGCACCTGGAGGCACGGATCATGGATCTACATGGGAAGGGCGTTACACTTCGAGACGTCCTCGGAGGGATCGAGAAGATCATCACCGCGCCGGAAGCTGGGTTGTTCCTCTCTCGAGCGGTTCGCATTCGATGCAGATACGGCTGTGAGCCTAACGAGATTACTGTCACGCTTCTCTAACGTTTCCCGTCATGTGAATACTGTATGTACTATTACTATTGTTGAAGTTTGAATCCCGATATGAGTGCGGACTCCTACCATCAACCGCACTCATATCGGGATTCAGAGGGCTCAGAACATCTCCTCAGAGTGCTGTCATGCCAGCCATTTCGGTACCGCGACATGGCCATGGGTTCTTGACAAGGCAGAAGCACTTACAATATGAAGTCAGCATGCGTGAGAGGCGAGTGGCGCCCAGATGTGAGAATAAAATCGACCTGGCAGTCCACACGACGAGCCTGACATCGCCGGGCTCGACGTACATGACGTGCATGCTTTCGAACCCAAATTGGGTTGAATGGGCGAGCTGTAAACGACCGACCATTGGAAATATCTGTAGTCCGAGTCGCGGTCGTGGCGCTAAGGACGGGAGAATACGGGCGCACGGTGGAAGCCCCTGACTAACCCCTGACGACCCCGGGGGGTCGTCAGGGGCTCCGTTTATACGGAGATAAGACGTTCCGCCGAGAGCCAGTGGCG
The DNA here is from genome assembly GCA_001632375.1 of Exidia glandulosa HHB12029. NCBI lineage: Eukaryota > Fungi > Basidiomycota > Agaricomycetes > Auriculariales > Exidiaceae > Exidia > Exidia glandulosa. The sequence continues at coordinate 95,549 of KV425950.1, forward strand.
GCTTCCCGGAACTCGCTCTTCCTGCTCCGATGCCGAACGATGTTATCTGCGGCCTGGCGGTGCCTGTAGTAGATGTCAGTCCAATCGGTTGCGCGAAAGACCTCGTCCAACGGCGAGGTACACCAAGTCTGTAGTCGGCGGCATCATCGTGGAGCCCTGCGGGGAAGATGTCGAGCTGCAGGCTTTGTGGTGGGCTGGCTCAAGGACACGATCCACGAGGAACCCCTGACAACCCCGGGGGGTCGTCAGGGGCTGCAATCGTGCTATTCTTGGAGTGCGCAACACGGAGATAGCGCGAGGGCCGACGGTTTAACGGATCTCCGATGTACCCGCGACCCCTAACGACCCCCGGGGGTCGTCAGGGGTTCGACTTGGCGCATCGCAGTAGCACGACAAACCGCTGCAAGATGACAGCCCGGCGCGGCTTTACTTCGCTGGTGAGTACACGGCCGGCCGCGATCTTCGAAGTCGCTTCGCGCCCTCGGCGCTGGAGGTTACATCTTCCCCGCGGCGCCATTCGGTTCTTTGACGACGATCGAGTCAGGAACTTGTACAGAACTACTTACATGGTCATAAGGTCCTGAGTGACGAGGACACGAGGGATGGTCAAGCTAGCTATCTAAGGACGATTCTGACCCTCCCTTTGCCAAATGTCGCGAACCACCTTTCCAGCGTCGCCCATCCGACCCCAAAACGCACGCACAGCTCATCCGTGTGGTGCTCGCCGTCCAGCAGCGGCATCAAGTCCACCGGTACGATCGATTCGTCTTCCTCTACGAGATGTGGTTCAGGTGCCACATTCTCCTCTGGGGACACCGGCGAGCTCGCGGATCGAGCATCATTCTGTCTTCGACGTTCCTCGCCGATGGCGCGAATACGCGGGTCGTCGAGCACCAGCGGCTGCCGACCGCCTCCCGAGCGAGGCGATCCAGGGACGGGTGTAAGCAACCCGCGTGCTGTTGCTAGTAGGGACGCGCGACGTCCAGGGAGAGGAGGATCTGCAGCAGCGCTGGGCCGTCGTCCGCGCTCGACGTAGCGCCCGATGGCGAACCCGGGATCCGTCGCGGTCGATCCTTTGCGTCTCGGAGGAGTAGAAGTGACAATGGTCGGCGAGGTAGACGTGTCTATGGGCGGGGATGACATGCTGCCCATGACTGTGGTGCGCTGTTTCGCTGTGGCGTCAGGAACAGAGCCGTCTGAAGTTGGAGGGGATGCATGCGTGAGGAGATATGGATAGCGATGAATTCTTCGCAGAAAGCCCTGGCAGGAAAATTAGATGTCGCTTCATGGGAGGGCGAAAATGCGAACCTTGATCACACCAAAGCTCACGAATCGACGAATGTCGATTTTGTCGGCCAAGGACCGGGCTCGATCCAGCCAGTCGGCGATACTTGTACCACCGGCAAAGTGAGTGTACAGCTCGAGGAGCGTCGGCCATTCGAGAGGCTGCTGGCCCGGACGCGCGACGTATGCACCACACTCGCGGATGACCCATTTGCTTGTTGCAAGCACCGTCAAAGCACGCCTCAGAGCGTACACGTTGCTGAACTGGAAAATGTCGATGAGTAGTACTGTCTGGTAGTACCTGGAGCGAAGGGAGTATGAGAAATGCTAGCTCCTCCAAAGTGAAACGACGCACAGAAGGTGCGACACGGCTTCCCGTACAAGCGATACGTCACATTCGGCGAGAAGTGCAATTTTGGCGACGTGGTTGATGCCGTCGATATGTGGGTACACTCTCTGAATAGTCATGTCCCAGCTGGCGTCCGTTCGTTTGCCAAAGTCCACCAGCGGTACAGGTACCGACCAGTCGTAGACGGGTTTGGGGTTTGGGAAGAAAGGAAAAACCTGGCATCGTGAGTTGGCGAACAATTGAAGGAGCGAAGCTTACTTTCAGTTCAAGAGAGTTGAATGCGTCAATGTGAATGCTTGCTTCGGCGTAGTTGTTGAGGTCTTCGTAGAGTTGCTCAAGTATGGCGTGCATCCCCCTCGCACTTTCCGTTCTGCTGAGGAAATGGGACTCTTGCTGATACCGTAGTATTAGCACTGAGTAGTCGCGAAGGGCGTCATGCGAGACATACCTCGCAACTCGCGAGCACACGTCCAACCTTCCGAACTACCGCTTCGTACGGAGCAAGCTCAGCACTTCGTGCCCCGTCAAAGACAAAGCAGACATTGTATTGGAAGAACGTCCGACTGTAGGTCCCGTGGCCCTCGACTCGTACCGGGAAGCCCAACACGGCGTGACTTCGTACGGAGATGGTGAGAAGACGACCACAGAGCTCCGGAGGCGGGAGAACATATGTAGAGATAGACGGGAAGTCAAACAAGGCCGCAGATGTCGCAAGAGATGACGTTGTGGGATGCTTTTGAGGCGAAGAACGTGTGCTAGACGATGTCGCAAATGATGGGTCTGGTGACTCTGCTGGTGAACGCGAGCGAGACGATTCTGCTCGCCGCACGGACTGGTTATCGGAGAATACAGGTGATGCTGGCGTGTTGGGGGTCGAATGTCGTGGTGCAGGTGCTGTAGAGCTCTGTGCAGGTGCACCAATAGCTATAAGACCTTCGGGAACCTGGTAGACTATCTGGTGCCCATGTTTTTCGTGGAATATAGCGTAGAATACCGACACAATACGCGGCAAGAAGGTATTGGTCGGTGCCATCGAGCAAGAGTTCCAGCCACTGGCAAGTTGAAGTTCCAGTCAAGTTCGGTGGTCGGAGGTTCAACTGGCTTTACCACTTCGCCACAACCCTCCACCTTCGTTCAAACCCGCCTTAATCCGTTCCTTTCACCGTCGCCGACCTGGCTCGTCTCGCAGCATCCCAATTGTCCAACGAGTGCCGGCGCGCGATAGCTCTGCACCTCGGCCAGCTCAGCCTCGACCTCGGAGAGACTCTATCGTCCGCCATGCGCCCATTACGCCTCGTCAACAGATCCTGGTCCAAAACCGCGGCAGAATTCCTCTTCGAGCTCGCAGCGATGCAGGCCCACCCCTCCAGCTTCCACGCTGTGAAGGCTTTGGCGTCGACAGACCTTGCGCGCCACGTCCGGATTTGCGAAATCGCGCTGTGCCCGCCGGGTTGGGACGAGCACGACCCGGACCTCATCCATTATATGAAGGCGGCGCTATCTGTGCGCCAGTTCCAGCACCTGCGCGAGCTCAACCTGCTCTTTATCCACGAATGGGTCCCGGACGTCGTCCTGCAGCAGACGCGCAAGTGCTCGGATCACGGCGAGCTGCGTCGCATCGTGCTTGGACAACTCTTCCACGATCTGTCACCGCGCGACTTTGCCCATTTGCAGTATCTCACCATTCGCACGGACGCGGAGAGCTTCGTGCACTGCATGCACGATTTCGACGGCTCGCGCTCGCTGCTGCCGCGCCCGATCCCGCCGCGCTCAATCATGCGCAAACTCGCGGGCCTCGTCCATTTGGACCTGTGTCTCGCGCTCGAGGACGAGCACGGGAGGATGTACTACGACTATCCCAGTCTCGGACACTACGTCGCGCGCCTCATCCGACACTGCTCCAAAGACCGTCTGCGCACGCTTGCGCTCTCGTTCAACGCGTCGCCCAACTGGCGTCTACGTCAATACGACTACACGCAGAGTCCGTTCCTCGACAATATCGTCCTGCCCAAGCTGCAGGACCTCTTCCTCGAAGACATGCGCATCACCTCCGCCCAGCTGTCCGACTTTCTCGTCGACCACACCAACCTCGCGCTGCGCAACGTCTACATCGCCGGCGTCCTCATGCCCGAGCCGCCCCTCGAGCCGTCATCCCTCGACCTCGGCGGCTGGGCTCAGGTGTGTCGTGACCTCTCCCCCTGCAGACGGAAACCCGCGTTCCGGTTCGAGTCCATCGGCTACCTCGCCGGATGCCCCCTCCGCGACATCGACGGCGACTGGTTGCAACGGACAATAGAAATGGCCGGCGACTAGCACCTGCTAATGATGTAGATACTTTACATACCCTCATCCCCGCTCCCCGCTTCCTTGCCCTTCTCTGTCCATATTGAACCCAAGTCCCATAGCTGCTGTTAGCTATCTTCATTTCCATCGTTCCCGTCTCCTCTGGACCGTCTAATCCTCCAGCAACTCTCTCTCTGTTGTCCTCTCCATCTCCCGATGCCTGCTGTTAATCTCCTGACTGGTCAACGCGCATAGGTATTTATCATCATAGCTTGAAAATAGAGCTTTGGTACAACATTCGAGCACATATGTCCCATACACACACATTACACACTACTAGGCGACACAACATCTCGAGACATATGGTCCAAGCAAGATTAGAGTCATAACGTTACACAGTTGAGCGAATGACACTACGCGTCCTTCGGGGGCGGCGTGGGCGGCACATCCTGCGCGTCCGCGTCGTGGTGATCAACGTTCCCGTCCGGCCGTACATCCTCGTACTTGGGCGGGAGGTCTGGCGGTGACTCGTCCTCGGACGAGTGGCTGTCCGACGGGCCAGGTGTGGGCCCAGTCTCCTCATGACGCTGTGTATCGTGCTGTTCGCCTTCCTGCCCCTCTTCGCTCCCCCGCGTCGCAGGAGCATCAGGCAACGGCGCCTGCTCGTCCGCCGGCATATCCGTCGCCGCTTCGCCCTCATGATACGTCTCCTGTGTCGGCGCGTCGTTGCGCGCCTGACTCGACGTGCGCGTAAGGTTCGGCTTATTCTGCGCATAGTCGAGTATATCCTTCTTGCTCTTCGCGAGCTCCTCGTCCTTGAAATGGAACGCGCGCACTTTGATGCCTGGGAAGTTGTACTCGAGCGTCTTCTGCAGCGCGGGCAGGAGCGCCTTGTCGGGCCCATACGTCCCGCTCGCGTTGTCGATCCACAGCTCCCACTCGACGTCCTCGGGCGGGAGCTTCCCGCCAAGTCCTGCCCAGCCGCCGTCGACGATGGGGCGAGGGTGGAATTCCCCACTATACCTAACATCGGTCGCGACTCCACTGTGTAGCGCGTGCTTGGAAGCGAAGTCCTTGAAGAACGCAGCGCCGGTCTCGCTGAAGCGGAACATGTCGTCGTCGCCGATGATATACGTGTACATCGCGGGCTTCACGAGCCACGCGGGCTTGCCAGGGACGTGTTTCGTCGGGTTCGAAGCGTACCCCGCGCCCTCGGACGCCAGAGCCTCGCGACGCTCCTGCGGCGCCAATTCGCGCCAGAAATCGTCGGCGTCCTGTATCAAGCCGAACTCGTTCATCGTCGTGCGAGCGTAGAGGATGCGGTGCGCTGAGCGAATGCCTGCACGGACAACCATGGGCCCCTCGAAGATCTGTTTGGCCTTAGGGTAGTCCGTCAACCAATGCTGGTGTGCGTCGCCAAAGAAAATCGGGACACCCTTCAGATGGACTTTCCAGGTCGAGTACGCATGACGGCGCATGCGCTCCTGCGCTGGCACCGCCTCGCTCTCAGTTGCAGGAGGCGGGTGTGGCGACTGCGGCTTTCCGTGGTGTTCGCCGATGGCTGCCATAAACTCTTCCCTGCGCTCGTTATCCTTCTTGTCGTCCTCCTTCTTCTCCTTCTTGCTCTCTTCATTCTTGTTGTCTGAAGAAGGTCCGTCATCCCGTGAACCTGCGAAGAGTCCAATAGTGGAACTGTAGTGTCGCGAGAACGAGGTAGGGCTAAATCGAGAGAGGATTAGGCATGTGACATATAACTCTCTGGCAATGACGAACCCATCGAAAGTATACTGAGCGGTTTCGGGAGTGTGGGTTGGTGCCATCTTGACCTGGAGGCGACGAATCGTGAGCGGTAGCTTCAGACACTGCACAAATACTTACCTCAAGCCACATCGTACCCATCTGGTGGCCGCCAGAGCTATCAATTCTGAACTCTTTTGGGCCCTCGAGAAGACTTGTCTTGAAAGAGCCGATGTAATCGTCGCGCACGGCCCCATCGTCCTTGTCGTAGACTTTGACCTCGAGAGTCGCAGTCGAAGGCACGTTCTTCAGATGCCATTGCTCGTTCCAGACTGGCGTGAGCGTGTGAGTCTGCACCGATGACCTTTCCACAGTGTAAATATAGCACATGACGCTCGAGCAACGAGTCGACGAACGTGTAGTGCGCTTTCCCGTCCAGATTCGCCACGAAATACGGATCGCTCAAGCCGCCAACGTCCATCTGAGGCAGGCCAGACGCCCCGATGAAGCGAAAAGAGATGTCGTAGCAGTAAGCAGGCACAGAGTCGTGGTCATGCTCGTGGTTATGTTCCTTCATCGCGTCCTTGGGGTGCTTTAGAGCCTCAGCATATTGGTGCATATGCTCGCGCGCGCGATGCGCCTCGGCGTGGATGGTCGCCGAAATCTCCTGGCGGAGCGGCATGGTGGTGGTAAGAGGTCAAGGGACGACGCGCTGTGTCCAAAATAGACGTCGGCGATGCGCGTTTGTTATCTCAAAATAGATCCGCCAAAAGTCTCATGACGTCGATCGCAAAAGCATTCATGGCGTGTCACCCAAATAAAGCAGTGTCTTGCACCAACACATACTACAACATCGTATACTGAGTACACGCATCCTTCCCCTCCGCGTTCTTGTTCTAATAACCGGTGCTTGCGATCTGCAAAGCGTTGCATTAGGGCTTGGATAGAAGCAGGGCGAACCAAGCACTTGCCTTGTCCCTGAGCTGTCCGAGCCACTGCTGGTAGCTCGGCGTCTGGTCTCCACGGTCCTGGATGAGCGTCGACAGCGCCCACATCCGCAACGATGGCTCTCCGTCGTCCTTGACGACGTAGAGCGGTGGGTAGTACACGCCACGACGCATCTCGCGGATTTTGCCAATGACGGCGTTGACTCTTTGCGAGAAGGCGTTCTCGAGCAGAGGAAGAGTATACTGCAGCAAGTCAGAGCCGTCGTCCGCGCAACACAAGACCTAAGACTGCACCTTTCCCCCGCGTAAAGCATCGTACGCAGGGAGGTCGAAGACGTCCATCATGAGTTGCGGCACAGCGTCACGACCGACCCAGAGGAAGATCGTAAGACCGTCTTCCATGAGGTAAAGTCCGTGCCGCTCCAGGTATTCGCTGCTCAGCGGCAACGCCGGAGGTAGGATGACGCCATGCTCGCCGATGGTCCCGCACTGTGCATCGCGTTAGCAAGTATATCCAGGAAAGAACAATATCACAGCACACCTCGGGAGGCATGTTGTGCAGTGCGTAGAATGTCGGGTGGAGGTACGGTATCAGGCGTTGGACGGGCAACGTCGTAAAAAGAGTATGTGCATACGCGCGGAGGTCGCTCGGGATCTGCGCGCTGGGTCTGAGCGCGACGTGCTTCAGAAGCCCGAGCGCCAGGAGCGGCAGCATCTGTAAGTTGTGTGCGATTGCTAATTGACCGCCCGCGCTCGTGACGGTCTCCTTGTACGCGTTGAGCAAATCCGTCACGACCTTGGTCACCATGTCGCGCGCGTCCTCGAGCTTATGGGTAAGCGTGCGCTCGACGGCCTTGTTCGCGAGGTATGCTGCGATGGCGACCTGGTCCGCGCTAGCGTATATCTCGGATATGTTGCTCGTCGTCGGGAGCGCGAGCGTCGTAACGCGGATCCGACGCTCGCCGAAGGCCGTCGTGTAGAGGTTGCTGCACTGGAAGACCACGTACGGCGCGTTGATAGTCTCTTCAATCTCGAGTTCGATGACGTAGGAGTGGTCTTGCGGCAAGGCGGACATGGCAAGTAGGTCAGTCGAGCGAAGGAAGAAATTGCCGTGGAAGCTGGAGCGATGCAGTCCTACAGCAAAAGTCAGCACTGGGGGACGGACAACTGTAAGAAGGCTTACCCGTCGAGGCACGTATACGCGTGAGGACTTCGAGACCCACTGGGCTTGCGAGGAACTCGCCGAACTCGTGCACGAACGTCTTGACATCCTCAACACGAGCGGCGTTGAAGCCAGGGTAGTAGAACGTCGACCCGGACGTATAATGCGGTAGGCAGGCTTGCATTGGTGTCAGTACCACAGTATGTGCACCGACGACAGACTTACACAGGGACGCTACGTCTTGATACGTGGTGGCGAAGAGGAACATGTCGACGGACACCGTTGCGCGGGAACACTCGATGGCAAACGTCTTGTAGAAAGTGTCTCCGGCTTGCAGAAGTGTCGACTCTTTCGGCGTTCCCAGGAGCTTGACGTCCTCGCGAGCCTTCAGTGCGCCGACACCGAGTGTAGGGAGGCTGGCAGTGAGTACAACCATCTTCCCGCCAGTGTTTGACTGCGAAGGCTTTAGATCTCATTGTGTCAACATTTTGCGCACGCACGATGAGCTTGAAGCCTGCTTGCAGTGCTGGACCCAGAGCGCTGCCTATCGTCTGGCTTTCAGCGAAGAAGGATGGCAACTTCGCCAACAGCGCCTCGAGCGCCGCGCGCGCCTCAGTCAAGTTGACGAGGATATCGGAAGGTTGAGGCAAGAAGACGTCGTCGACGTCGGACACGACAAGCATGGACGGCTCCGTTGCGTCAGCCAGTAGCGTGAAGAAGTAAAGCGCGACGTCGAAACCGATGATTGCGATCTTCGTTCTGGCCTCCTCGTTCGGTATGCGGTCCAAGTTCTCGAGAATGGTCCGGCAGGCGGCGGCGAGCATACCAGACTGGACAGCCGAATGGCTGACGTCGACAAGGAAGACGTACGTGAGCGGCGCAGGCGGCCGCACCATGTACTCTGTCGGCGCGATAAACTCGACGACGCCGTTGCTGAGCTCAGGACGCGACCATCTGTCGGCTTGGACGTTGTTGACAGAGTCCCAGTCGAAGAGCTGCGGGACCTCGTTGTTCATGTTGCACACGCAGCACTTCCACCTGCTCCCGCCGTCGACGAACTGCACGAACGGGTTGATGAAGGTGCGGCAGCGCCGACAACGCGCGATCACGGTGTCCGTCACGACGGGCACAGGAGGCTCTGTGGCGCCGAGGGAGCGGTTGGGCGAGAGGACGAGCGCGAGTGGAACTTTCGACTTTGTGCGGAGCGCAGCCGTTTTGGGGATCGCGCCGACCGTGCAGCGCATGTAGGACGGGTCAGCATTGGCGAGCGGCGAGTCGAGAATGCTGGCCTGCAGAGCGTGAGTGTCAGAAATGCAGGCGAACGCACATACGCACCCCTGGAGGAAGTCGGATAGGTGGCGGCGGTGCGAGCAGTTCCAGTGGGTTTGGAGGCGTCGTGAGCAGGTTGACGGAATGTAAAGCCAGAGGTTTCTGTCCACCAATCCCAAGACCACTAAACTGGTCTGCAAGCTGGCCAGCGCCATACGCTGGCTGCGCCGGATACTGCTGCTGCTGCTCCTGGTAGTAGCTCTGCTGCTGCGGCTCGCCAGGCGTGAAAGTCTGTGGATATCCAGGGGTCACGGGCTGCTGGATGTTCTGCGGCGGGTAGCTGGAGTCTGCATATTGGGCCACAGGCTCGCTGTACGCTGCAGCCTGGTCGACCGCGTATTGGCGACGTTTCGTGTTGGCGACTGGAGCCTGGCGCTCCTGAGCGAAAGCAAGCTGAGGCTGGTTCTCTAGGGGGTGTTCCCATTGCTGTTGGCCGCTTTCACGGTCTGTCGAGCTAGGAATGAGCCCACGTCGAAGGCGACGGCGCACGCGACCGTACCGACATAGAGAAAACGCTGGTGCGTCTGGTCCCTAGGGTGAAATATCAGTTCTAAGTACTGATTACAAGACTCTTTGCGCACCAGTGGGCTTCCCAGCCAGGCGGCAATTGGTTCGGTTCAGCCATCGTGGTTGCGGTGCGAAGTTACGTGTCACTGATATTTCGGACATTGACCGATCGCGCGTCGACGGCTGCAGTGCCCCTGTGGCAGAAAATATACGGAAAACTAATGTCATTCAAGCCATTATTTTGCATACATTTTGTCGAGTACTCATACTGGGGCTGATTCGTTCGAATCTCCCAGCCGCAAACCTTCAGCTGATTCAAGCCGTTTTCGATGACCCACAACTTATCCGTAACCTCGAACGCAGTCACAACTGCATGTAATTTTGCGATCGCTACCGCTTTGTCCGCCGTCTCTTCGGTTCGGAGTCGCGACAAGGTGACATGTCGCAGTTGGTCGCGGTAAACGCGAAGGTTGATCGTAATGAAATCGTAGAGTTTCTCCAATGCCACGGGAGGTGCACCAGTATCGTATGAAGCAGGACGTAGAATGAGACGCTCGAGACGTGGGACCTTGAGGACTGGGAAGTTGTCGAGCTGGTAGCGACCGTCGGTCGTGAAGAGGTGGGGGATGTCGTCGGTTTGGTTGCGGCGACGCGACCCCCCAGCAAAAGGATTTTGGAACGTATCCTATGGTCAGATAGTAAGTATCGGTAGCAGCAGCGACATCCAGGAGGACTGTCTCACCGATCGAGGACTGCTTTGACGTTCAAGGAGCATGATCATGATGCGGAGCTCGGGCAACTTTACTGGCAGCGCGAGCGCAAACGCCGTAATGACATGTTCCGAGATAGCGAGAACCGTCAAGCTCGTGAAACGATCGGGATGAAGCCCCGGGTCGGGTGCCAGCCAGTCTTTGACGTTGTACTGCGGCGTCATGCTGGACACAGCGCGGGAGCGAAGCGGTGTCGACTTCGCTTCCAGTTGCGACACGACCTCGTGAGCGTCCGCGACACTCCTCCCTTCTACACGGGCAACGACGGCTCCTGAAGCAGAGATATCCTCCGGTAGAGACTCGTGTGAGATGCGCGCGGAGGAAGGATGAGGACCGTGCACCGCAATGTGCAGGGCTCTCGCTAGACCGCGACCAGTACCCCGGTTGCCACCGCTGCCCGAGCGCAAGGCCATACAGAGGCAGGGCTCCACAGGCGCCATCAAGTAGGTAATGGCATCATCTGTGTCCGTATGATCCCAGACGTGAATATCTTCCAACGCGTCGTGGTTCGGCGGGAGAAGGTCGCGCACGTCCACGTCGTCGAGTGGGGAGATGGTGAGACGCCTCAGCTTCGACAGTCTCTCCAACCACCGCTTAGTGAGAAGGACGTCTGCATGCAGCAGGTTGTTGAGAGAAAGACGCTCCAGTGAGTTGAATGTCGATGAGAGATTGGTGAGCGTCCGCGTGTGCTCCGCGAGGTTGCGAGCGCCGCCTGGCACGACCGTATGAGCCAGAGGCAGATGCGCAAGGAGAGATTTGACATGACGGAGCTCGAGATGCGGCTTGTGCATGAGGGTAGGAATAACGTCGAGGCGCATAAGTTGTGACATCTGGAATGTCAGGTTCTCCGGGATAGCCATGGTGCAGGCGTGCCCGGAGATAACGAGCGACTGCAGGAGAGGAAGGCGCTTGCGGAAGAGAAGCCAGAAAGGATGACTATACGTGATGAAGAAGTCGTCCGGTTTGACGAAGCGGAGGCTAAGGCGACGGATGCAGGTGATGTGGTCCATGAGGATCGCGACGACCTTCTCCAACTCCTGAACCGAGAGGTGTACATCAAGGTCGACTGGGACGGCTTTGCTGCGCTCGAGGGAGGTGCGAAGGAGGCTGATAGGGAGCGGTGGGAAACTGAGCTGCGCCCAAAGCTCTGGAGTGCCGACGATGACGTCCCTCCAGGAGGTGCAGGTCTGCGACGCTCTGGCGCGTTCCTTGAGACTGAGTTTGGCGAAGACGGCCGCCAAGATCTCCTTCGGAAAGGAACGATGGACGGGAGCAGCGTCGTTCTCATCGCGCGCGATGGTGGCTAGCACTTCATGGAGTTCGGCGAGGACGTCCTCTGTAATGGCTGCCCACGTCTGTGCTCTGGCAAAGGATGTCACACACGTGCGGGATTACGGTTTCAAGGCATGCGTACCTCGGAGTACATGGGTCGGCGGAATTGTATGCTTCACGCGCAGCTTTGGCGATGCTGTCGCGCAGGTCGCCGCGGACGGTGCTAGGCAAAGTCATGAGGGAAGGACGAAGGCCAGTGGGACGAGAACGACAAGTATAAGCCCATCCTTAGACAAGGAAACTCATGTCCTGAAAATCTTTTGTGATGAATGACCTTGGCGCGACGATCCGTTTGTTTTTGCATCGCGGCCGGCTGTGCATCCGGCCATGGCTAACCCTTTTCGTCCGATGATCACGAACGGTGCAAGCGGTGCATGGGCGGCCGCTCACGAACGCTATAATAGGCTCGCACCCGGCGCAATGGGACAGGATTCATGTCTCTGCTCAACCACCTATCGTCGCATATCCATGCGCAAGCCCACCGCGCGCGCGAGCACGCGCACAATATCCACCAGCGGGTCAACTCCCTGACCAACAAGGATGCCCCAGGGGCACAGACAGAGTCTGACGACGTGCCTGCATATGCGGTAGACTTGGCTTTTCGCTTCTTGGGCGCGCGTGGGTTGCCTGCAATGGATATCGGCGCCCTGTCGGACCCGTTCTTCGTTGCCAACCTTGACGGCAAGATTGAGTACAAGTGAGCCACAACTGGTTTGGTGTGGGAGCGCGACAACTTACTGGTGCCTTGACAGGTCTTCAGTGCAGCCGAATACGTTGAACCCGGTCTGGAACGAGCAATGGTTCGTGAAGAATGTGCCGCATAACGCTGCGCTCGAGGTCAAGGTCTACGACAAGGACAACGGCCAGCGCGACGACTTTATTGGGTCGTTCAAGACCACCGTTGGCGATGGCAAGTTCGAATGCATCATAGAGGCGTCGTCGAAAGCGAACAAGGGCACAATGTTCTTCGAGGTACGGCTCCAGCCCTTGTATTTCGACCGCGCTCAAGCCCTCTGCAGCTAAAGACCACCCCCACACGAGTCCCCAACACGCCGCAGTACTCTTTCGACGGTCCTGTTAACTTTTCCCGCCACGCGAGCGCTGCTATCGGGCGCTTCGCCGGCGCTAAGGAATCCGGCCTCGAAGACAAAACCGCGTTTCTCGCCGCACTGCCTGACGCGGCCGCCGACTCCCTTCCGCAAACATCGCCTGTGCCTCCGGCCTCCGCCCGTCTCTACTCAACTTGGAAATACCATCTCAAGGGCGTGCCGCTGTTCTTTGGCGACGCGCACCAGCATTGGCTGGAGTCGTATCCCGCTGCGCAGAAGATCTTCACCGGTCCTCCGATGATTCGTGCCAGTATCCGGTCAGCGCATCGGATTCTCTATGCTCGCACGACTATGAACTCGGTGCGTATCCAGGCTATCGTGGCGACTTCATGTAGACTAATGGCGTACCCAGTTTGGCCTCGTGCAGGATGCGAACGACCTCTGGCGCCAGCTCGCCCCGCAGGATCGGCAACAAGCTATGGCAGCCGAGCGAGCGTTGACAGCCAACCCCAGCATCGTTGCAACCCCATCTGCACAGGCATCGTGGGTCGTGAAGCCAGCTCTCTATACCTATGTGATCGACAATGGCGACCGCTTCCGTTTCTCCGAGACAGGCGCTGCTTTGGCGACTGACTTCGCCAGCAAGCACGCTCTACACGCTTGTTGCGCGGAGTCAGTTAGGTATGCTGGGGAGTATCATGCACGACCACTCCTCGACCGCGGGTGGGCAGGCCTGGAGGGCCGCTTGCCGCCTGAAGACGTTGAGTGGGAGCTCTGGATTGATAACGCATCTGTGAGTAGGCGTGAACATATCGTTTCACCTCTCTCATCGCAGTACTCACAGGGCACGTATGGTCCTGATCCAGAGTTGTTACCCAAGTTGAGAGAATGCATCGAGTACAACTTTCCTGGTATCAAGGTCAAGGCGTTCGATTTTAAAGACGAGGAGCTTGCGCAGAGCAAGAAGGATATGAAGGAGTACGCCCAGAGCAAGCCCCATCTGATGCATACGGCGAGCGAGCTACACGACGGCGACGTCTCTCATGGTTCTGTGGTTTAACTCGTTGGTCTTGCGTTTCTGGAGAACAATCTTCTGTACATTTATCTGCACAACACTACACTCTCGTAGAATAATATTGGCTTTTGTATACTAAAATTCTGAATATCCTACATTTTCGGGCATAACGGCGGCCATAACCGAGCCCGCGTTTTTTCCCGGTTCATGCGCGTCGCGTCTGCTCGATGACGGCCGCGTTCTGGACAGGCTCAGGTGCTCCAAATTTGACTTCGTCGCGCCATCCTGAATGTGGCGGGCGCGCACTGGGAGCCTCTGCGCCGTCATCTCGCGCTCTACCTGCTATATTTCTCATCGTCGACCTCATGCTCTCGCTTTCTCCTCGTCGCGCGCGACACCGGACGACGCGTCGTCGAATACCGACCCTGACGACATGCTCGAGCCCTGGACGGCCGCGTACGACGCCTGGGACCTGGCATCGTCCCAGGTTAAGAACGAGCCGAACGAGCCGATGGACAACTTGCCGTGCGCGCGAATTCGCAAGCTCATCGTTGCGGGCGACTTCGAGCGCGCCGAGGCGATTAGGAACGAGTTCACCGCGCAGGGAATATCGATCGCGAAGCACATGGTGTACGAGGAGGCGGCGCTCGACGCGCTACGCGCTAGCCGGTTCGCCTCGTTCCGCTACTGGTGGGCGCATGTTCCCGACCGCGCCCTCATGCCTGGAGGACGCTCTTTTGACGACCTCTTGACGGCACTCGCGGCGCACGGACATGCTGCGACTATGACCATGATCAAGTTCGTCATGCTCGCCGCGAGCAAAGGCTGGCTACGGGAGGTGCAGCTGGACCTCATTCCCTACATCGTGCACACCGCGCGTCCTGCGTATTCCCTTGCCGTCATTGCAGGAGCGTTGGAGAACGCCGAACGCTACGTTGCAGAACACCCAGACGACCCCTGGGTACACGCTTCACTCCGGAAAGCCAGCCTCGTCGGTGCTGCCTTACACATGGCCATCTTGGATGGGAGGCGGAACCTGGCGTTAATGATAGTCGAAGTCGGCTTCTTGCACGGCTGTTGCCCGCCTCACCGACTGCTGCATTTCCTGCTTCGCGAGCTCAAGAAATCGGTCGAGTTCGCAGCACTTGAGCGCGCTCGAGAACTTATCGCCGCGCACCTCTGGCTCATCGGCAGGACTGTATATGAACTCGAGCACTTCGATTCAAGGCCACGAACCTATATCTCCGCCGGACCCTTCGCCATTCGCGAACCGCTTCCTGTGGTATTGCGCGTCATGTCGAGGATTACCGGTCACGAGCCTCCACGAGCGACCGCCATCGCCCACTTCCTCACGCGCTACACCCGCGTGGGACGTATGCGCGCCGTTCAACTTCTGCGCCGCAAAATTGCGGCCTTTGCGCCCGACGCTCGCCCGCTGTCACTTTGGTTGACTGCCGAGCTCAAGTTCTGGATGCTGCATGGCCGCCACGACCGTGCCATTCAGTATTACGCCGCCTACTTCCTCCCGCACGGCGTACCGAAGGCAATCATGGCCTCGTTTATGAAACTAGCGGACGACCCCGAACATACCGCGAAGTACGCGACTGAGCCGTACCTCGACAAGCTCCAGCCCATGCCCCGACGCTGGCGAATCTGGCCTTCCAGTCACTCGCAAGCATTGCTTTGGAGCGCCTTTGCGCGTGCATCGCCCGACTTACAGACGCTGGAGTGGGTGTACCAAGGTCTTTTGCAGATCGTGGGCCATTTTCGTACTGTGAACGAGGAACTGGCCGGAGTAAGGATGCAGGAGATCATGGACGCGCTTTCGACACATGCGCACGAGGGTCCGCGACCCCAGCAGATGTCGAACGAGGCCGCCGCTGAGGAAATGGAAAACGAGGAGTCGTGGAGAGACGAGGCCCCGAAGGAAGTCAGAGAAGGCTACACTTTCCGGGCGCGTGATCGTTCCTTACTAGCCGCGCAGCCGCAGACGGACGAGATGCGTCGCATCTCGCGACGCGGGGAGGACATTGGCGACGACGACCCATTCCCGGATGCGCAGGAGGATCAGAGTGACTACAACCCCGATGTCGACTTCGAGTCTCCTTCACCAAAGACCAACTCCCTTCCGCCCATACTCATGCCCGATGCCGCCTACTTCGTGCCTTTCATCATTCGGTTCGGTGCCCTTGGCGGGCCTCAGCGCGCTCTCCAAGTCTTGCGCGACATGAGTGATCGCGACATCGCGCCAGGCGTCCAAACGTGGTACTTCCTCGCGCGCGAGTACGCTGCCCGCAATGATCCAGACGGCGTGCGCAAGATCATCACTCATACCGAGAGTCTCGCCAAGCCTGACTTCACTGTTATCGGCCTCCACCGTTCCCGCGCTCGTACGCGGTTCGGCGCTCTGCGTGCGTCTGAGCCAGAGTATCACCCTGTAGAGGGGCCCACATTGCCGTTCTACCACCTTCTCCTCGGTTTGTATATGCGGAAGTCCATGTGGCGCGAGGTGGACAACGTTCTCGACGATATGGAGAGCAAGGGCTACACACCTGGATATCAGCCTCGATTTGATCCATGGGCCGCTAATGCGCGCGGTTTCTACGCAGAGCGCCTCGAAAGTGCGTATATCCTCTGCTCACAATGCCGTCCTCTGATATCGTTCTTCAGGGGAAGGTACCGTCCCGATTGGCGAGGAAGTAGCGGTATGGGTACGTTGGCTGCTTAAAGTTGTCGCGCGTGTGGTCCAGTTCTCATGTTGGTGCAGGTACCTGCTGGTGACACCAGCGAGTACAAACGACGCTGGGGCGTCCGGAAACGTTTCGTCCGCACAGGCGTCCCACTCGCCTGGCGACCGTTGACCCAGCCTGCTGGATAGAAGTCCTTCTCAAACGCCCTTATCCCTCCGTTCCGCGCATGAACACGCCTCTACGCATGCACTCCACCGCGCACAGCCAGCTACAGGACTTGTCTCCTTCCCGAGACACCGGCCATCGCGCTCGCCGCTCGCCACAGAAAAGCGCACCACAGGTCCGCTCCAGCGCCACAAAGAAGTCGAACATGCTCTCGTTCATAGACCCACCCAAGCAAGCTGTATCTATACATAATATTTTCCGCCTCCATCGTTCAATGAATTTGCAACGCTCACGTTACACTCTAAGAGACAGGCAGGCATGCAAGATTCGTGCATAGGAGGAGGACACTGGTGCTACACGGTCGACCACGATCCAAGTGTGGGTCGACGCAAAACGATCCCAAAAGAAAGGAAGCACATTACAAAAAGCAGACGAGAGCAAAGTGTCGATCACACAACATTAGCGGGCACTTCAGCGGGGGCGTTCGCCGTCGTGCCGGGGACCAGCGCGCGCGAGAGGGAGCGCAGGAACGATGGGCGGTCAGCCGTCGTGATGTCCTGCTCCGGCGCGTCTCCACCGTCCTCGGAGTCGCGCACCTGCTTGAGGTCCGGCGGTGTCGTCGTGATGCGCAGGAGAGACGTGTAAGCTGCGAGATTCGGTCAGGAGAAGCCTCAAGCAGTGCGAGTACGAGAAACATACGCTGACGGCAGACCGGGCAGAACCAGCCCTTCGGCTTCCGCTTCCTCCGCGGCGCAGCCGGTACGGCAGTCGTCACCAAAGCTGGGATTGTGGCGGACTCTGTCGGAGGCGTGGTGCCGTCTGCAGCAGGCGTAGGTGCAGTAGGCTCCTGCGCTGGCGGCGTCGGCTCGGGCTCGGTCGCGTGGTGCAACGTTCCGCCGGCGCCGAATTCCACCATGTTAATCGCGCACTCTTTGCACGCGACGAGGTGCCGACATGGGAGCAAAACGACCTCACGTGGGGAGGACAAGCAGAGCACACACTCCTGGCCGGCGAAGTCGTACGTCGCGTCCGCGGCTGGCGTTTGTGTCGGCGGGTACGTCGTGGCGGTGGCGGAGACTGGCGCCGGAGAGGCGGCAGCAGTGGATGACGTGAGCCCGTAGATTTCGTGGAGGTGGAACGTATGGAAACCGATTGTCGCCTCGCGCTTGACGACTTTGACCACCCAAGGACGCGTATCTTCTTCCTCCGAACCCTCGACCTTGGGACCCATACGGACGACGTGAAGATATGTCGTTTGAGTATTAACGCTAGGCAGCGAATGCTCTGCAAATAATTTTGTTAGAACGAAGGTCACTAATCCGTGACGCGGCGGACATACCTTGGTCATCCAGCGCCTCAAGACGGATGGTCACTCGGACACCATCCTCGTCCTTCTTAGAAGCATTGTCGTCGACGTGTGCAGCAGCGTCCACGTCCACAACCTGCAAAGCAGGGCCAGCCGTGACAGGAGGACCGGTAGAAGTCATGCGGCTTTGCCGCTTGCGGAACGGGAACGCAGAGAAGCGCTTCTTGTTGCCGTGAGTCTGTGCCGTGGCTGCAACGGCTTCAGAAGACTCTGTGGGTGGAGACGTTGCTGCGTTCGAGGATGTCGCTTCCGCCGACTTGTCCGAAGGACCAGCCACCTGTTCTGCGCCGACAACGAACTCGTACTTGTGCAGTTCGAGAACGGCATCGTCTTCAAGTTTCAACGCCTTGCCAAAACCGCCATCGACGACGTGCTCGTAGACCAGGACCGGCGTCGTCGGGGCGTTCGGAGCAAATACGTGGACTTGGACAGAGCATTTGGCGGCGTCGGCATCGTACTCGAACTCAATCGCGTGATGGGCTGGGTCATCCGTCAAGGGCGACAGCCTCAATGTTGGGCGCTTGAGGTTGACGAGCGCCTGTAGCGTTGTGGTCGGTTGTGCGGGCTACGAACGACGACAGTTAGCAAGCGGCGTCACCATAGATCTACAAGACGACCAACATCTTTGCTTTTGGCGATCCAGGACCGTACAATCTCAGGCGTGAGCTCGTCTGTAACGTCCTTAGAGCTCGTCTTGACGCTCGTCCATTCCGGGGCTGCTTGCACAGCACCCAGCGCAGGCCCGAATAAGGTCTCGTTCTTGCCCTTGGAGTCATTTCCAGTAGACAGAGATACTGGCGGCTGAGCTCTAAGGGTGTTGCTGTCCGCCAGGAACGCTGGCATCGCCATACGCCGTGTTCGACGCCAAACGCCGTATTGGTTGTTGTCTACGCGACGTGAGACCAACGCAGACGACGAGCAGACAATGCATACACCAGTTAGATAGAGCCGCCATTGCGCTGGCGTGAACGGCCGCCAGTGGTGCTGTAGCTGCTTAACGGGTTGGTAAGAGTAAGAGTTACGGGACGCGCCGCTGCCGCGAGATCGGCTGCGCTCGGGTCTTTCCTAAACGAACCGCCATTTCGGGACCGGGATCGTTCTCCCGCCCGAACGCAATTCGGCTTTGGTAATCCAGAACTTGGCAAAGAATGGTGCTGACAAGTCACAACCAGTGGCTGTGGATCTTATGTACTTTGCGAACCAAGTATCGTGCCTTTCTCTGGCGATTTAGCCACTGAGGTATGTACGATTTATCTATTCATGGTCTGCTCCCACATCAGTCAAGCGAGTGTCTCAGCAGCCGCTGTGGCTCCATAGACCATTACCAATGCTGAGGCACCGGCGAGGCGGTACGATCTGCAGTAAGAGCCACATTCCCGTCGAGACGCCGTTGTAGCGACCTGGGTTCCCTGGAGTCGATCGCCCACCGGTCGGCCTGCCTTTACGACTGATTTGCGTCTCTCATCTTCTCTCCAAGTCGTGCATAGAGGCGAGTAATGATCTCTACTAGGACCCTGTGGTGCGCTGGCATCTCGGCAAGGCACTGCAGTCGGGAGCGAGGTACCCGAAGCCCGACGTCTGCGCGGTGTTGTGCTCCCTTAACAGGCTCCTCCGCAGCACATGCACGGAAACTGTTGCTATCATTCATTCGTCATAATTGGCGTCAACAACAAAAGAGTGCCTTTCCTGGGTGTGTACGCTCGGTGGAATGACGTTCTGTAAGATCCTGAAGCTGTCAGCCTGTCACTCGCTATCTGTCTCCCTTTCTTGATGAGGAATACTCCTGCGGGAGATAATCCCTCTCTCGGCATAGTATACTGAAAGGAGGCTGATGGATTCGTACAGTATTTATTGGATAGCCACTGCGATTGCAGCTGTACCAAGGGTTCATGTCACTAAACTATACGTACATATGTGCAGGTAAAGTATTGCCACTCTGGCGTTATGACTGGTATTTATCAGGGGTGGGAGGCTCTCCAACGACGCATTCGACGGACTGGTATTTACTTTGAGCCGGACATCGTCAATGATCATCAAAGAAACCTGTTGCGACGGGTAAACCACGACACAGACATTCTGCAAGTTTTACTATCTTCAAAGCTGATCACGAGCTGTTGCAGAAGGCCTTTGAGGACCCTGTTCAAACTGTGGAACTCCATACGTAAGATTCGGACATGACCGGGGTTTAGCGCCCATCCTCCTGTCCGCATCGATCATCACGAGTGCCTACGTCTGCCTTTCCTGGAGTCATTACGCGTGTTCCCACTTGTCCATCCAAGGCGATACTGGGCCTGAATCTTCTCGGATCTATTGCGCGTTGTAATAGTAGCTCCCCGGCTCTGTGAAACGGTCCACCCAACTTCGACCAGCTCGACGTCTGCATATACCCGCTCACATGCTCACGAGCACTTTTTCTCACATGCCTTCCCGTCTGCAAAGAACTATCTGGCTGTTATCCTTTCTGCAACCAGTCGCTTCCGAGTCCGTTGGCTAAGTTCGGCGCACCCACACGCACGCGATTTCCTTCACATATCAGTTTCCCAAAACCTTGTCCATCTACCTGCTGCGTCCTCAGTATCCGTGCTGCAGCCGTTGCTGTACCGGCGGTGGCGCGTATGCGCGTTTCTAGATTGTCGTACAGGGTCGACGATTGTTCGCATACGCCTGCCCGCGCAACTGCAACGCTACGTACATGGCCTTCATTTCGCTATTTGATGGCATTCAAGTGCTTGTGGTCCGGAATTTGTGCTTTGCAAAGTCGTGAGCGCTACGTCTCGATCCCGGTGACGCGTATCTACGGATGGCCAACGACTCGGACTCCTTGAAGCAACTCAAATATGAAATCCGTTAAGTCTGCTTCTGCGGCGAGAATCACGATTGCGCTACCTCCTAGACGTCAGTTCGTCTCGATGGGACTTCCTGCCAATCCCCAGTCGCCACATAGCCGCTGGGCACTTACAAACATACGGGGAATACAGAATCTCGGTGAGCGTCCTAAGCGACCCTCGTCGGCCCATCGACTAACGTCTCCTACTGCCTGCCCCAATCACTACTTCTAGCTTTCGTCGTCAACGACTGAGAGAACGCCTTGAAGACTGAAATGGATCTTCGCGATACTCCGAATCGTCCCCGCGGTTTGCAACTTTGCACAACGTTCGCATGTGTGCTGCGAACTTCGGAAGCATCTGGAAGCTGCTAGAAAGAGATGTCTTCGCTGCCGATGGTCCGCACCTAGAACCCTGCACACGCAGCCAACGAGTTGCGCAGAGCGTCCATCCCTGCGTACATGCGGATCCGCAGAATGGGGTCAGGTGTTTCCCTTCCTTGACCACTTCATAAGCGATCAAGTGAGCTGGTAATAATTGTACTTTCGAGATGAACGATCGCCAAGTACTAAGCAGCACGACCCCCTGGAACCCGCAGGAGTCACCTCTTAATTTCCCGCAGTCACTTCGCGCCTAACTGGCATTGGCGCGTCATTCATTAATACACGCCTCTATGTACCACTGCTGCGGGTCACGGCGCTTCTTTCCTATCCTCGCGCAAGAGCTTCCGGAAGAAGACTCAGGAAGTCCCGAGAACAAAAGCCGTGCGAATCTCGGATGCGGTCCAGCGCACATGGGTTGTTCTAGCGTCAGGAGCAATGCGCTTTGTATCCATAGTATGCTGGCAATCTAGGGAATAAGATGGCTATACACCGCGTAGAACTGCGCGGAAGGAAGCGCGATGGCGGGAGATGCAATTGCAGCCGAGGCGTCAAACCTTGGTCAACGTTGAGATCAGCGTCTATACGCATAGTGAGAGGGTCCGTGTGGGAGGGACAAGAAGTTTATGGTCAGTCTTAATACGCAGACCAAGATTCGGGAAAGATCTTATCGATAGAGGAGGACGGGCGAAGGCCTGTAGCCGCACACATGCTGCGGTAAGGAACACTACATGTGACCCCGTACAGTTCAAGTTAGCAGCCAGATATTTAACACCTTTATACCTATGACTGTAGACACTGCTTTTACTCTGTTACTACGAACAACATCATCGACTTCGGCGATTGTCATGTTACACAACCGAGGAGGACGGATGATGCTCCAACACATTCATGCGCGCTTTCTCAAGGCCACAAGCATCGAAGATCACTGAAGATGCTGTTTATAAGCTACCATGTCATCCTTTGACCAAAGTTTGTTTATGATCGGATTCCCTCACTGAGCCGAAAGTTCGAGCGCACAGTCCAGCCGGAGCATACTACACACATAGTACCAGGGCGACAAGCAACGTATACCCCTTAGCCAAGCATTGACGGCTTGAGGCCCTGGGAGCGCAAGTGCTGCGGGAACAGCGGGCCAGGCAATGCTCCGCAAAGCCCGCGGCAGCGACCTGGGCCTCTGATCCGGGATAACATCCACGTTCCTCCGTCTAAGGCTGATAGATGCTGGTATTGAGCTGGAGGCCCAGAAAGCAAGCCTGAAAGCCCTTCACCGCATCGTTGGCATGGCACGGACCTTTCAGGTGAACAACCCCGCACTCAACCCCACTCCGATCGACAGGAATAGCACGTAGATGCATGTCTATGAATTGTGACCTCATGGGTAACGTTGTGACTCGAGTACCGTGGCTATGACTGGCCGTCCTTTTGGGGGTCCGGTCGGTTTGGTCCTGCCGGGTCCCGAAACCGCCACAAGCCAACGTGGCCAGCATTGCTCCGAAAACCCCGGCCGCTTGACTCGTTGCAAGTCTACGCGCGGCCTGCAGGGTATGCTATGACTACACGGTGTGATTTGTCGAGAGTAGGGATACGGAACGTGTCTGACGCGAGGCACAGTCGCCTTCTCGGCGCTTTCGCAGCGTTTCAGGCTGATACCCAGGATGCACATTCAGGAGCCAAATGACAGACATCGCGTGTGGGTACGGAGCCGTAGAAGTCGAACGCACGCGGAGGACGCAGCAAGCGTTCGGGGTCCCATTCATGCGCGAAGCCCGCTTCTCCCACAGCGGACCGCATCATTGTTGCGCTTCCGGGCCTCGGAGACAGGCGCAAACCGTAACACTGCCATAATAGTCGCATGACAGCTCAGAGCTGGGCGAGCTCCCGCGGCCGAGATTGGTGGACGAGGCCCCAGCTCCAGCGTCGTCGGTACCGTCATTCCAGGCACTGCGTCCCGACTGTACAGTCGTGCATGCCCAAGTATCCAGGGAGACATCTGTGCGGCATGCCGCAGCACGGCCCAGTCCCGGATGGCCACCTACGAAGTATTTTCAGGCTCATTTCCCGGGCGTGACGTGTACATCCGACCCGGAGGCTGAGAAAGCAGCAGCTCCTCAGGTTTTCCGGTCACTAGATATCTGCGTAACGATGCCCCCTGCGCGAGAGTCGTGAGTGGTCGCGTCGACTGAGTCCATGTACTAAGCCAGCGCGCGAACGTACGCGACAATCGATCACCTCAACCGTAGTGACTGCCTCGCGGGATTGAAGTCATTGCGTCGGTGGTGGCTGTGGGAATCGTTCCTGAATCGCCCCGATCGCCATGACGTTCTACCAGAGGATCCAGAGAGATGATTCACAGCGTGAGGGTTGAATATCGGTGCGGTGTTGTCGTTGTCGCTCGATTGCGTAAGCCAGACGGGCGTTGTTTTTTTGGTAGAAGCCGGTCCCCCGGAATCGATCCGAGCGGTGCCTCGACCCCATTCAATAGCGGTGAGATACTACAGAATATCTCCACAAAAGATATCGGTGATGGACGACTCTTTGCAGAGTGCGGGGACGGACAATGTGACGGGGCAGTCTTCGGGGACTCGTGTGGTAGATAGTAATCAGATGCCGCGTGTCGTGTCGGACTTTGTTCCCGCAAGTCACGTCACGCGAAGTCCCCAAAGTGGTTGAACGGCCATCAAATTCAGACCCCGCTCCTCGCCTCTCTCCACTTCCCTCCATCACCTCCCATGTCTGTCCCGCAACCACTCGCGCCCGCCGCGCCGCCCGTCCAGCTGACCTCGTCGTCGGCCGCGGCGTCGGCGCCTCAGCGCACATTCGTCCCCTTGCACAAGCTCAGGAGGCGCACAGCGACCTCGGTGTGCGCTGGCCACTTCGACGAGGTCGCCACCCCGCGCGGTGGCATACCCAAGTACACACCTCTCAGCGGCGTAGAAAACGTCGACTGGCTCGGCGCCGTGCGCCGTGAGCGCGAGCGACAGGGCTACGCGAACTCGGACGGTGCTTATGGGGTCGCCACCCACGCTGCCGGTCGGCACAAGAGCGACAAGCACGCGCGTAGACACGGCCACCCGGGCCATTACGCGGCGTATGACCCTTATCTGGATGACGAAGACGAGTATGACTATGGCAATGACTTGTACTCGGATCTCGACGATGACGATGACGAACTCGGTGCTCGCTCAGTCGCATCGAGCGTCACGTCTCGAACGTCCTCTCGGCCTCCGCATACGCCGTACGACTTCGATTTCATGTCTCCTACCAGCGTCTCTCCGACGTTCACCTCCACCTCCTATCCGTTCCCACCCGCGATTTCTCGTCGCTACACGACCGGAGACGTCAACGCGATGCAAACAGTGCGTAAGACGCAGGGAAAGACGCGTCCACGCGCAGAGTCGATGACCAGCGACCCCGACATTCCTCTCGCCAAGCGCTACAAGGTTGACCGCTTCAACTCGTCAACACCCGTCAACTCCAAAAACGGGCATTCTACATCGCATGCTCAGATGTCGAACACGTCATCCGCTCAAGCGGCGCGCGCGCGTAAGGCGGCGCGTAAGGGTTGGAAGGGCTGGGTAGAAGTCGAGGACGACACGCCCGCTCCGCCTACATTGATTAAACTCGACGCTCCCGCCGTTATTCTTCCGCAGAGACGCACTCGTAGCGGAAAGAACTTCGACGGCATTGGTGTTGGCGATGGGAACTGGATCTGAACGTTCGGAACTTCATGGTGCGGAGCTTTCCCGGATTCACTGGCAATTTGCTGACAGCTTCGCTATCCACCGTGCAGACTCTCACCTCGCTATGCCATATGCGTTATCCAAGAAACCTTTATGATCTAGACATCCATTTGTCGCTTGTCGATTCTCACTTAGGTCCGAACGCTCTGTCGCTATCGCCCGCTACGGCTCCTCCCTCCCGGCACTCCTTTGTGTTTCTCTGGCCTCGTTTCTCGAACCGCACGCCCTTACTGTGCTGTGTTCGGTCCAATGTTCGAATGGTTCTGCGTGGCATGTACATTAGAGAAGTTGCAACGTATACATTGTCTTACACTGCAGCCCTTCGGGCACCGGCGGCGATTTGCCTGCTGTGGACGCAAACTGGTTCTTGTGGCTTCGGTTCGTGACATGTTCTTCACAGCTGATACTCTTGCTATTCAGATCTCCCCGCTTCGTCTGAGCTTCCTCGGCGGCTACGATCCGACTGGACGGTGGTTCTGCAGCTGTTGAAAACCTCTTCGTCGTCTTAACGTGTCACTCGGTACGGCGTTGCGAGTGGTCTAGAGCGGCGTTCGTGACCATTCGATGCAGATCGCTTTCTAGTCGGCCTCCCTCAGACTTATCGCACTGCTCTGATGCGACCATGCTCAGCCTGGTATCTCGTGGCTGTGGTCTGATACTGCCACCGTTCGATGACGCGACTTCATAGTCGGCAGGTCCGGCCGTCCAGTCTCTAACACGCCAGGTGTATTCGCCCCCCAACAACCTCTGTGCCCCCATCGTTCGCGTTTTCAGGACATCTTTGTTCCTCTATGCTCTGTGCGGCTCCATCGTGGGCTCTCTGCTGTCGGTGATGGCGGATCGCGGGATCTGCATGTTGTTCTGGCTACGAACCTGAGCCCGAGCGGCCGATCACTCCCGGCAATTCAGTCTTTTGCCAGTCTTTGCTTGCTACGCAGTGAAACGCAGGGTCCTGTTTCGCCGCGTAGAATCTTGAGCAGCGACGAGGGCAATCTTCAGACTACGCTTGACGTACAATGTTCTGGAAAGTTCGCCCCACACGCGCAGATCATTGGTTTTTCTCTCGGAGGAAACCGGACTGCCGGAAATCGACGAGCCATCAACAACAGGTGCCACGCACAACAACCCCTGGACGGAAGGAAGCACGGTTCCGTATGCCAATATCTCCTCTGCGCTTCCGTGCCTGCGGGTGCTCTACGTGAGCCTGAAACAGCTCCCGATGCGCGTTTGGTTCACTTTCGTCGAGCCCATCGCCAGCAAGAGTTGGTGGTTCGCTGATGTCTATATCAGCAGGCAACAGGTTAAATTTACGGTGCTCCACTCCGCCAGGGCAATGACGTTGCCTCTGTGAAGGCATCTCGCCATCTGTTGGCACGGTTGGATCGAAAGCGTCTTGTTGGTCGAATTCTCTGACTACCACATTCAGCGTAGCCCCTCAGTGAGCCTTCTGATCAGATGACCACACAATACTAACTTTGCCACAGTTAGCGTAACATCCTCTATCTAACAAACATATGTAGTATCTCGCCCGAGGAAACCCTCTCCTTTATCACAAAACCTTGCAGGTACGCAACTCGGGATGCATAAACATATGTTCAGCTGCTGGACAATGCTCAGGTGTTGCGTTGACGCCGATCGCGCCTTCAGACTCAACGCTCGCGCCCCACGGCTCAGGGGCCGTTGCCCGTTCGGGAACAGACAGCGCACCAACAACCAACAGCGCTCACGTCGGCGCCGGCGCCCGACCGGCGGACTAATCTCGTCGAGACGTGCACGCGACTGCGTGGTATCCAGCACTCGTGGTTCTTATTTCCTTATTCCCTGCAGCTAACCTGAGGACCCTTCGATGACACGACTCGCCCCTTGCGGGAGCCCGGCGCTTGCGTGATGGCTCCACGTACATCGATGTTTTCAGGCTGTAGTCCTTAGTTGATTATATGAACCGCTTTCCTTAACCTTCCTGTCGTGTGTACTTTACGATCAGCGTGGGGAACAGCCAGATTGAATGACTGTGGACCCACGGACGCGGCCCGCTCAAACTATAACGCACTATTGATACCGAAAGTCCATCCTCCGCACAGGGCGGATGGCAGATCTTGAAAGCATACGAAGCTAGGGAAATGAGTTTTCCTAGAGCTAGTAAGTCTTTCTATGCATAAGAGCCGTTGCCTAAAAGCGAGACGGGGTTCCGGTGCGGGATTGTGTAATTGGGCGCCTTCGTTTGCCCAGACACGCACACACACCTACTTCTTGACGGCGTATGAGAGAACCGTACTCCTATCGTACTTTCGGCGAGTGTCAATGGCATCTGCTGTCACGTTGGACCGCTGTGGCGTCGAATTAGTGTGAAACTCAGTGCTGCTGGATTTGTGCGGGCCTCAGAGGGCAGAGGGTCTTGCAGTCAAGTCTGGAGACTTGGAAGATCATATGGAACTCTCCTACCCAGCTTGAGACAGGGTTGCGCATCGTCGTAGTACTGCTCAACGGAAATATGCGCCATGTGGTCCCGCGGAAGTAAATGATCAACGGTCCTCGGTCCTCGTCCTTCTTCTGAGCTGCACAAGACCCAGTATACTCAACTGCCCTGCAAGGAATCGCATGTATAGCGCTGATGGATTTCTCTTGCGAATCCTAGTTCTCGCAAAACACGCCGCGGCGCCGAGACCATTAGCGCCCATCCACCGCTCTGGGCAGTCTCATGCTTGAGGCAGCAACTCTTGTGCGGCCGCATCGCGCTGTCGCCCCATTGCCCCCAAGGAGCAATGTGCAGCATGTCGAGAGCAACTACCGGAAATGCTCTGTTGCGCGTGACTACTGCGCCGCGCGCTAAGGACAGAAGGATAGAACTGCAGCGG
Organism: Exidia glandulosa HHB12029; assembly: GCA_001632375.1. Lineage (NCBI taxonomy): Eukaryota > Fungi > Basidiomycota > Agaricomycetes > Auriculariales > Exidiaceae > Exidia > Exidia glandulosa. The sequence goes on from KV425950.1 coordinate 123,337, forward strand.
CGAGCGGAAATGGACAGAGCGCAGGCACAATAGGTCAGACCACCGTGTGACTCCACGGTCGATCGATGGTTCGAGAAGGCTGGGAGTTATCCACCCACCCTTGCGAAAGAAGCAGGCTGTCACGTCCGGCCAGGGCCGTTCAACCGCCTTCCCCTTTGTGCGGGTTTGTGCATGCATGTGCGCAAGGACACCGAACACCGCGTGTTGTTTGATGGCAGAAGCAGAACAACAACAACTCGCCCAAGCCCCAATTCCGGCCTCAGATAACGACGCACACCGTGACGGTCGAGACTCCACCTCATTATTAGTAGACAGCTCCCGCATGAGCACACCGCGGATGGCGACTGGCTTCATTCCGGTTGGGGTCTGTCCCCGCGACCGTGCGTGCAACGCTGATTGGACACCAGATCAGGGTATCGATGTTGATGCCGCGAGTCCGCATCGATTGCGCGCGCAGATGAAGAATGCAGCCGGAATAGCTCCGGGCGGCCAGCACCGCGCTGGAACAACGCCGCGTCACGCGGGCTCCCAAGCATCGCACGCTCACGGGGAATGCACCGGAGATCGAATACATGCTGTTGTGCCTAGCGGAGTTGTCGAAAAACTCCCTGACGAGAAGCTTGGGGCTTTCTGCGAATCAACGGCGGCAACGCGCCACTTTGTTCATGTCCGGATGGCGACAGGGAGCATTACAAAGAGAAGTGGTTCACTCGGCGAGGATTGCATACAGAGTCACTGAGACGAGCTCTCAGGTGCATGAACCCTCTGCTGCGCCCTGACGAGTCCGGTTGGGCGCACCGGTGCCACGAGCCGGAGGTCGGGCTACGATGCTTCGACATTGCTAGGGAGCCCATTTTTTCCACTGTGACGCTCCTTAAGTAGGCTTTGCATCCATTCGCCCAGTCCCTACATGCTTCAGATGGAGAACTAGTGTGGTGGCGTGGGTGGCTGATCATTCAGCGCCTTGGAAGGACCCAGAGAGTCAGCAACTCTCAATGCTTACTCACACGCGTTTGAGTCAAGTGTAACGTAGGAAGGATGGGTGGACAGAGAGCACAGTGTCTGTGGTCTGAAAATTGCCTCATATTCGCAACCGGTATATGAATCTGCATTCGGCTCCAAAGCCAGTATTTTTCATTCCTCCCAATGCACCCTCCCCAACAGCGCTAACGTATACCCATGAGCGATGCAGTCACGAAGCAAGAAACCTATGGGATGATGTCCTGATGTCCCAAGGTACAACCTCGCTGACGAATGAATTCGCAGTTATGGGTACTGTAGGTCAATTTTTTATTACCGCGTAACGCGTAACGGAGCCCTCGGGCGGCGGTAATAAACGCGTTTTGTAACGGCTAACGACGTGCCCGCGGTAACGCGCGTAACGGTCCCAAACGGTGGCTAGACGGTCCGGAACCAAAATTTCCGGCCGCTCCGCGGCGTGCAGTACTCAGGGAGACTTATAGACCTTAGAAAACGCAATGAGAGACATTGTAAAGCCTCACTGGCTATCTCAGAGGCATCTCCCCGGCCGAAATCAGTACAGGATGCAGGCTTTCGTGTTGCTCGCGGTAACTGCGTAACGGTCACACTAGGTCGGCGGTAATGAATGTTCGATGTAACGGCGGTCGGGCGGCGGTAATAATAAATTGACTTACAGTACTTCGTACTGCCGTGTGCTGAAAGTGTGCTGCGTTGTACTTGCGCGACTTCATTGGAACTTGCAAGGATACGGGATGATAGATTTTCTCAACCCCCGTCTGGATGTGCTGTCACTACAATGCGGAGAAAGTGTGGAGATAAATTATTGCAGGCTACAGATATAGTGCTGTACAAAAGGTCTGTCTAGCGTCACATTCACGACGAAGTGACGTTGAGAGGAGTGGTAAAGAACTGCAACTTCGTCTCGTCACTGGCAGAGTAGGTAACAGCCGCCGTGACAGTGTACAGCTGCGAGAACGACTCGTTTTCATCATCGTTTTCATCATCATCTTCGTTGTCGCTGTCGCCGCTGTCGCCGCTCTTGCCCTTCTTCGTGCCGCTCTTGCCCTTCTTCGTGCCACTCTTGCCCTTCTTAGGACTGTTTTTGCCCTTCTTGGAGCGTTTGACGTTGTGCGGGAACGGCACGCTGATAGTGAAGTTCTTGCCGGTCTGAAACGGTGGACGTCAGTGGTATCTCGGAAGTCTGGATAATGAAACGAACAGTTTCGCTCTTGCCGATGGCAAGGAGGTCGATGACGTCTATTGCCTGGCCGATATTCGACGACGCGTCAGTTCGCTTCGAGGGCGATGATGTCGTCGAGTTGGCGAGACCAATGACAACCGAATAATCGATCCTAAGTTACGCATACGAGCGTCAAAACCATGTTCTATAGCAGAATAGAGCGGAATGAGACGTACGTGTTATCATCACTCTCCGTGGTGAACGTCAGGCGGAAGTAGCTCTTCTTGCTGCCAGACAGCGAGCGCGGCGAGCGACCCTTGGTACTGGGTTCGACTGAAATGCCCGTGATGTGGGCCGAGACGGAGGCGGCGAACAGGCCTGCGAGAGCGAGCTTGGAGAAGATCATGATGTGAGTCGTGTGTCGTAAGAGTGGAATGTCGAGGTTTCGTTGCTGGTGAGTATGAGTAGGCAAAGACAGGGCATGATATATACCAGCGAGTGTATTACTTGGCGGGTGGGTAAGTGCGGAGCCGCGGGATCGGTGTCGCGGCGTTGGCGCTTGCCGGCGTCGCAGTGATCGCGCGGCGGGGACGGCCATGACGAGTGCGCAATGCTGTCTGGAGAACGCCGTGATTCAGGAGATGGCAGAACAGCCGAGGGGTTCTGTTCTCAGAGTGTAACTTAGACTTCGAAAGCATTCGTGGGTCCAAGATAACGAGAAGCTGGAACGAGACCAGATAGAGAGAATGGAACGTCCATGCGTTGCGTCGTGCAACGACTGCCACGAGGTAGAATGTGCAGGCGGGCGGAGAGTATCCACGCGGTTGACGTCTGTGAGGTTGAACACCACACAGCAAGTCTCTGCGAGCGTCCACAGCACAAGCTTTGTCTCGGTACTGGCAACTGCAAGGCCTTGGGAAATGTTCAGACCGTGAAGATGGATAGCCGAGCATAGCGAAAGCCATGTATTTTCATGGGGTGGAAGGAAAGCATGCCATTCATACGACAAGACGCGACGCGCGGAAAGCAGAGCGTGAGCTGACCGCCTCGCGCTCATGCAACGAGCGACACGACACCGCCCGCCTCTTTTATCTTCGCCCTACAGGAAGTAAAATCAGCACCCGTTGCACGTAGTAAAACACCACACGCACTCGGCCAGTGCGCTGACGAAGCGGGCCTTGACGATGAAGGGGAGCTTGGGCAGACGGCCCTTGCCCAGGACCTTGCCGTAGCCGTGCTGGAGGGTGTCGATGACGGGGACGAGCTCCGAGTCCTCTGTGAGACCCTCCTTCTCCGCTGCGGGGACGAGCGTCCAGAGCTTGTCGATGTTGATGACGGGGCGCCAGTACTGGTTGCGGGTGAGGTGGAAGTGGCGCATACCGACCTTGCCGAAGTAACCAGGATGGTACTTGTCCATGTTCGTACTGCGCGGGGGTGTGAGCTCGGGGGTCGCTCGCTGTGCTGGCGCGCTCACCGGTGGTGGTGCTGGCCACCAGCAAGACCACGACCACCGGGATGCTTGCGGTGCTTGCCCACACGACCGTGACCGGCAGAGACGTGGCCGCGGTGCTTGCGCGTCTTGCTCAAATGGGTCGGCATGGCGTTTTCTAAACCAACAGAACACCGTCAGCGACGAGCTCGACGACCGCCAGACAGACTAGCACGCGTCCAGCACGACGCCTGGCGCCAAAGCAGGGCAGCGGGCTGCGCGAGCAACAGCGACCAGGACGGTGCACGCGACGGCGGCGACGAGCGCGACGTACCTTGAGGAGGCCCGGGGGAGGTGGGTGGGCGCGGATTGGAGGTGTTGACAAGGGAAAGAGAAGCCGGAACAGCACCGACCAACGAAGCGATAAGGTTCCGGCAATCACCGAACACTCCTTTACAGTTTCTTATCCCCGTGTACAATGCCTATCCGAGGTACCGATATTTGCTCGAAGTGACCTGCAGCTCATTCCACTACGATAGTATGCCGCAGTGTCAAGGAGTATCATAAATGGTGCAGAAATGGTGCAGACATGATCCTATCGCACAAGGGGTCCGGAGAGGTAAGCGTACTCGTTGACCATGCCGTTACAGAAGTAGTGTGAGATGCAATATGTGCCTGCGATGACGAGTATCCTAGTTGTGAAGGTGGATTGTCATAAATACAGCGCGCACGGGAGGTGAAGTTCAAATTTCTGCTCATTCATCAGAATAGTACTGTAACTTGACGGACACAATTGACGCAATTCCTGGGCTGTCGGCAAGGGAGATAAAGAAATCCACGACGCTTTCATTGTTCGCGAGACGGTCTGGTCGGCAGCCTGGTGTCTGGGCCCGGACGATACAGGCTTTCCCTTTCCGGGCAGGGCAGCCGCACGCGCATCGAGAGACGTCGCCAAGAAGTAGCGTGGTAAGGCTCGTGTACCCTTCAAGCTTCAAGACAGCTCGCCAATGACTGGGGGACCGTACGCCCCAGAAATCAGTTCAAGACGGTCGAGACGAGAGCCAAGGAGCAGGTGCATGTTGGCGAGCTCAACTCCTCGAACTTGGAGTCTCTCAGCGCCGGAACCGCCAGTGGCAAGCCCAACAAATTTGTCGCTCGGTGGTCCGTACGCTTGCGGTTCAGGATCCGAGTCGTTGGGGTGGATCGTAGTACTAGTGTCAAAGCTCACAAACATGGTTACTTGAACTTTGTGTTAAGTATGTCATGGAGACGTTCTGGCCGACGGGATGACGGATTACGTGGCCCGGAGTAGGAGCCACTCGAGGGTATGACAGCACTCGATGAAATGCAGACAGCTCGAGAGGTCGGCGGCGGCTCCCCACCTCAATGAGATCCAAGAATACGGACGGCTGTCCGCGAGGAAGGCCGAAGACAAATATCGCATCTCTTGAGGTGATGAGACGCAGAACGAAGAGCATGGGGCAGCAGCGCATGTCGGAGTGGCCTCCATGAGTGACTGAGCGCGTCCTCAAGCGACGATCGTCGAGTCCCTCATCTCCGTCGTATATTCGGCCGCCGGCTTCGACATATGAAGTCCTGATTCTGCTCTTCTCGGTAAACAGGGGTGACGAGGATGTCCTCGAAGTCCAGCTCGGCGGGAACAACACGCTCAGGTCGAGCTCCGGGGCACAAGCTGGGCGCAGACTTGCTCCGGCAGTGTATATCTCGTCATAGGAAGGACTGTGCGGAGCGAATGCTCGCCATAGACAATGTCCTTCCACGAGGGCTAGGCGGCTCCTTGTCTTCGGCGAAAATGTCGACGAGCAATTATGTAGGAAGAGACATGCGTGTCGAAGTTGGTGAGGCCGTGATTCAAATTGCGGAGGCGTCGAAGATCGAGTAGCACCGACTGAGCAAAGGAAAGAAGTGAGTCAATCGGCAAGTTCCAACTCCCGATCGCAAGTCCTCGTGAGTCGTGAGATCCTCGTAGGAATATGGCACACTCAGATGGGAATTAGACGTGTATCAAGGCAGCTACATGACGCCAGAATGAATTCCGACTCGTACCCCCCGCTCGGTGGCCATGCAACGTTCAGCACACTTCCCACCGAGATTATAACAAGCACTGAGTAGATAGATCCCCAAAGCGAAGAGCAAGCAAGATGCACAGCGAGACGACAACAAGACCACGTCATGACTCACGACGGCGGGACAGGCGCGGCGTTCTTCCACTCCTCCATCTCCGCGTCGAGTTCCTCGATGGTCTTCTTGGTGTTCTGCACGCGCTTCGGCCCCTTCTTGCGTTTCCCTTGCACGCCCGTCTTCATTTGCGGCTGTACGTGCATGTGCTGCTGTGGAGGTCGCTGCTGGCGTGGACCGGAAGGCGGCAGGCGGTCGCTGCGGGGTAGAGTGTCAGGATACAAGGAGCTTGAATAGAGGTCAATACACACAGTAGACTTCGCGGCTGCTGCTGCTGCTGATGCTGGTGTTGTTGCGGTGCCGAAAATATGGACGAACCGCCGGTGTTCATGCGCGCGAGGAGCGACGTCTGCGGCGGTGGCACCGGCTCCGAGACGAGCTCAACGCGCACGGCGTTCGTTCCGTCTATGACCTTCCCGTGATACCTGATAGCCTCCATATCAGCTACTAATTCCGTTGGTATGGTGTATACGCAACTGATTACGAGCCTTCATAGCGCTTTCGGGATGATGGAAGTGCACGAACGCCATGCCGCGCGACCTCCCATTCGCAGCGTATATCAGGAACAAAGTCTTAATCGGTCCTACGGTCGACTTGAACAGGTCCTATAGGTAATCTTTATTGTAAGTACCCTGTAATATAAGCAACACAATACGCACCCATACGTCCGTTTCGCCCACATCCTCGGGCAAGTTGCTCACGAGGATCTTGCTCCCGCCCTCTGGCGCGAGCTTACGTTTGTCTTTGTCACCGCTGGCGGTGGAGGGCCCAGCCTCGTGCGACGATGCAGAGTGCTGGTGTGCTGGTGGCGGCGGCGGTGGCGGTGGCGGGGCGGAACGGTACGCGGTGCCGCTGGGACGACGGTGGCCAGGCGCGCTGTCGCGCCATGCGGGCGCAACGTGTGCGCCGCGAGGCCCGACGAGATGTTGCTTGTTCGCCGCGTGCGACGACGACGGACGGCGGCGAGCACTCGACAGCATGGGAAGTGGAGGTTCGGGACAAAGGTGCGATCCCGGAGTTCGGCACACTTCCAGAACTTGAGGACGGCGCTAAGCATCCTGGAACCACAAGCAGACAAGGGGGTTTCATTTCGGTACAAGAGATAGCAAATTACAGAAGCGCATGCACACGTACAAGCCCAGAGTATACCACATGGTACAAAGCAAGTCCAGCAGAGAATGGAAAGCAACAACACCCAGTTCACCCACGCACACGCTCCCATGGCTCCTGCCAAGGAACACCGAGAGCATCAAAGATCTCTCGCTCCGTACGACTCGCAAACAACTCTCCTACGGTGCAGTCAGCGCGAGGATACAAGAGCACAGGTGGGTGGCGGTCAAACGAACCAGAGTCAAGCTTGACAGTCCTATCGCGCGGGTCGCGTATCACGCCCTTGTACAGTCCGCGCTGGTTCAAGCTATAGCCCATCTTGCTGGCCTTCAGCCTGATGCTCCTATTGAAGATATCGTCGCCCTGTATTGCCAAAGGTTAGCGGGACCAAGTGCCGCAGAAGGAGGAACGGCGGACGCACGGTGAAGTAGAGCAGCGCCCCGCCCCACTGTTCATGCGGAATCGTGAGGATGTCGATCCGCCGTCGCTTGCTCGTCGCGTCGCGCCGGCCGATGCCCATATACTTCGCCTCGAGCGCAGTCCCCGCGCCGTGGGACACGCTCAGGTCTTCCGTGAGGATACCATCCTGGTGCAGCACGCGCAGGAGCTTCATAAGAAGACCTAGGCATGTATGATAAGAGCTCGTGGTATGAAGAAGGCAACGAGACGCACCAGCATGCGTCTTGCCGTCGCAGGGGTCGCGCGTGATGAGGATGTCAATATCGCCGCATGTCTCCTTGCGTCTGCGGATCGCGTCAGGAGATTGAAACACGCGGGTGGCGCAATGGACTGACCGGCGGTAAGAGCCCATAATCTCGATGTCCAATTTCGGGTCCAGGTCGAGTGCTGTCACCAGCATCAGAATGTTGCTGAAGGTATACAACACGGACTGGAACGTACCGCGCTGCTTGATCATCCCATATATCTCGCCCGCTTCAGCGCGCGGCATGCGCTGGTTCAGGTCTACAGGAGCGTTAACACGGGCTCACTCTTCGTGACGGCCAGACGCACCATCATAATAACGCAGCCCGATCTCCTGCGCGGCCGAGAGCCGAATCCCGGCCTTGCGCTCGCGCACGTCGTCCAGGGTCCGCAAACCCAGGGTGTACCACTGCCTCGCAACCGTCGAGCCTGTATCAAAGTCAGCACACGACTACAACGCCCGCAGCTCGACGCACCGACAGAGTAAATTCCGCGGAAGAGCTCCATGACGTCCACGCCGTCGTTGCGTTCAGTCTTGAGCCGCTCCAGGCCGCCCGTGGAGATGATTTCCATAATCTGATTATAGTCAGTTCGAGAGCACCCTCCTCCGGAGTCCGTGCAGTGACGACGTACCTTCTCAGACGTCTTATTCCCAACACCCTGCAACTTCCCCGCTTCTTCTGCAGTCTGGATGCGCGTAGGATGGCGTCGCAGCGCCGCGATAGCTACGCTCACTTTAGCAATCGAAGAGTACTGTGTGCTGCACGCGCACCTTTGCGATACCCAATGACCCGGAATTTGTCGCTCTCATTCTCGCGCCGCGCGTCGTGAATCTTCATAAGCTCCTCCAACTTCCGCACGATATCCTCGTTCACACATTCAGAGCCGATGCTCAGGTGCGCGCCGACGATGTCACATTGGAAGCCTTTGAGCGCTTTCGCCTTCGAGGAGGGGCCGGCATCAACATCGGGTTCTGCGTCGTCCTCGTCGCCAGATACCTAACGACCTCGATAATGAGCGAGGCGTGGAGGAAGGGAGGGAGGCTCGTACCGCATCTTCAGCTTCGTAACGCGCCTGTTCATAGAACTCGGCGAGCGGGTCATCTTTCTCTGGAGCCGCCACAACAGTCGAAGGTCCGGCGACAGGAATAGGACCCGTCTTCTGCTTCGAGTCGGCCACAGCCTCGTCTTCGCTAGACTCCTCGGCAGAATCATGTTCGTTCCTCCTAATCAAAGCGGTGAGCGGTCAGCCTCATACCTCCCTGAGAGAACGTTATAAGTTGACGCACCGCATCCTTTCCTCGTGTCGCCGAGGGTTGAATTTCTTCGATTCGGGGATGGGGGGCCGGTCAATGAAGGACTTGTAGTTGTCGTCGCTTGCAGCGGTCAAAATCTGATGATGGGGGTGTTAGATACACAGGATATGAGAGAAATGTAAAGGTGAACGACTACGTACTCTGTTCGCGCTGATGCAACCGGTGACCCACGTCCAGATGAAAGTCTTGATCCTCTCGGGTATATCGTGTATAGTCTTCACGTTGCACGCCTGACACGTCTGATTCACCAACTTCGGCTTGCAAGAGATGATATGCGTGACCCTCTCAGGGTCAAATTCTGCGACAATTTCTGCACCGTGTTCCCACATCTGCGAAGCGTGCGAGTAAGCGTCGGCAACACGTCTAATAGTAACACATACCAGATCATAGCATCTACGACTCTGCACCGATGTCCGCATCTTGTTCTCCTGGTGGATATAGAGGAAGACGCATCCTTGAAGCACACTCTTCCTGTTGCGCGTTGCATACTTTTGCGGGAGGTACGCGATGTACTCTTGATGCGTCATGCGCGACTCGCGCTCTTCCTGCGCCTTCTTCGCTGCTTCCCTAGCTTCCTTCTTGGTCTTCTCCGCCCGCTGGATCTCGCGTTTCGTGGGAGGCTTCGGGGCGCCCTTTGCGGATTTGGTGGGGCGCGCAGCCACAGTGGCTGACTTGGAAGAGGAAGCTTTGGGAGGCGACAAGAAAGTCGGTGGGAGCTCTCGCTTCTTCTTCTTTGTCGGACTGGGAGCACTCGTCGAAGGGGCATCCGGTGGGGTAGAAGTGGCAACATTGGAGGCAGAGGCAGAGGCAACAGTAGGAGCCACGACAGCAGGTTCTGTGTCTGCGCCTTTCTCCTTGTCAAGCGGAGGAGTAGCAAGCTGCACAGCAGTAGGAGGCGTGAGATCAGGGGCAGAGGGAGGTGACGACGCGATCGTAGCAGTGGCTGAAACAGCATCGAGAGCACGGGTGTCCGAAGCAGTAGCGTCGTCGTCGGGAGCAGTCATTCTCATAGGCATGCGTTTGATGAGTCTGGGCGATCGCGCCGAGGAGTTGACGGCGTAGCGAGAGTGCGACGTTTGCGCCGCGGAGTCCGGCGACGACGGGCGCTTGCCACCTGGGGGCGCGGGTTCCACGTGGACGGGCGCTGACAGGGATGCAGGAGGCTGCGTTAAGGAGGAAGAGGAGGCCTCGGGCAGGAATGTGGCTGCTGGTGACTCGTTGATAGCCTCCGTCTTGCGTTTCTTCCTCCTCTTGTCGTGTTCTTCGTACATACTGCTCATAAGCCACATCAGATATTTTCGAGAAATCGTGAGCTAGAGAGCGCAGATATCGGACGGAGAGAGCGACGTACATGGCCTTGCGTTTCTCTGCCTTCTCGATCCACTCGCGCATGTCGTCCTCGTCCTGAGCCCTAGCCTCGTCGCTATAACGCTCACGCTCTTCCACCAAGAAGCGCTGGTAAATCCGCGCCTCGCGGCTCTCGCGACTCATGAGGCTTGGTGCGCTATCTGCGGTGGTTGGCGTCGACTGGGTGATGAGACGGTGCGTGGTGCAACTTGGTCGGAAGAGAGACGCGGAACGGCAAGCACCGGAAGTTTGGACCGGTTCCGTACGCACGGCGCCGAAACGTCGGAACAATCGTCAATTGTCGGAAGCGCTCAAAGCGGCGGTGCCGTCAACTGCTGCCGCTGACGTGCACAGTGCCTGGAGTGCTGGGGTCCTGCGGAAGCAGTCCGAGTCAAGGAAGGAAGAAAGCCTCAGATGCAGCATATCTTGCCGCGTTGTAGCCACATTGCACGCTTCGAGTCACACACTAGCAGGTACGTGCTACAGTCCGATATCCATTGTTATTATTACATTTTTGGCTGACATGCACATAGGAGAAGCAGCATCTACCATCCTGGAGTCCAGAATCGTCGCATCTATCTACTGACGCCAGTAACGTACGACGGCGCTCGGGCGTGATCCTCCTTCGGCCTGTACGGGGGCGGCGGTGCCAAGATCTCCACATCCTCAGCTCTAGAGAACGTCGATTGGGTTCGCGAGAGCACCGGAACCATTTGAATAGCCTGTTGTGGTTGATCTGCGACTGGGATTGCTTTTGGAGCAGGTACGGCGCGGCGACGTTGAATTCTTTTCCGGCAGACCAAAGCGGCGCCGACAAAGAGCACTGCACCGCCGATTATCGCAATGTAGATAAGAAAGCTGAAATCAGCGTTTATGACGGTTGTATCGATAGTATCTGCTACGCCTGTTGGGGATGTGGCTGCGAGGACCATATCTAAAGGGAAAGTCGTGTCAGTGCGAACGATCGAGACAGTAATAGGAATGAGAGGATACTCACAGCACCCGCCATCGCAAGCGCACTCCATAGTAGTGGACGAAGGTGTCATTTTGCAGTGCTCGCTGGACGCCGTGGTCGTAGAAGAGGGTTGCAAAGACGAAGATGAGGCGACCGATGATGACGACTCGGATGAGCTCGAAGCGCCGCTGTCCGTTATGGGTGCGGCAACAGCGGCAGCGGCGAGCAGTGCGAGAGTGAGAAGTCTGACCATGGTTGGGCAATGTTGAGGGAAATGTTGGAATCGTCGGGCAGAACTTGTACTCATCTGCATTTCGTTCCGGTCTGCCGCCGACTGGTCCGTTTCGAAACGGATATCGACGTTCCGCGGGCAGCCGTCGAGGAAGAAACGGCTGTTTTTAGAGCTGAGATCTATGTGACCGAAGTGGTACCAGGTCAGCAGTCGGTGAGATCCTGAGTGCGATCGGTACGGTGAACTTCACTCCGAGTCTGCGAGAAGGACGGCATGCTTGAGACCGATGGCGAAGAGAACCATATGGCTTCTTGGAAATGGGAGATGTTCCGTTCAAATCGTGCGAGGAGGGAAAGTTCGCTAGAGAGGAATTCTCGATGCGCGGCCAGCTGCGAGTGAGGCGATGCGATTCTACTACAGTACTATCCCGGGGATTTCCCCGACTTGACTGGGATCATGCACGACAATGAATCCTGTCTGAGCTCCATACACTTTAGGATAGCACCCTGAGTCCCGTCGGAAATGTAACGGGGCCAGTGACTCAAATTCGCTGAGACAAGGCAGTGACAGCAGCAGCACATACTGCACTATAAGATCAGGTGCCAGAGTCTGACACTGCGCGTAACTCCATACTACCTCCCTTGATTGCGATTGCGACTTGGCGACATGTCCAAGCCCGGGCGTAGCCGTTTACAGCCTCTGCTCTTTACCACCATGGCCGACGGCGGCGCGCGCGGAATGCCGCTGCTCAGCGGTCCACCACCACCAGAAATCGGCGGCGAATCGCATTGCAGGAACTGCTGCAAGGAATTCAATATGCTATTCGCGCGGCCGAAGCGTTGCTTTCATTGCGGTGCGCCCAGGACAGTTCCCGGCCGCTGCCACATTTCCTGATGCGGCATCTCCAGGCTACTCGTACTGCTCTGCGAGCGCCTGCAGCGGCCACCAGGCTCTTATGCCCAAGGCTGGCGGTACGGGCTACGAGGTCCAGCCTGTGTGCAGCTTGTGCATTGAGATGTTGATGAGTAAGACTCAAGACCATCGCGAACATTCCACCGTTGCTGACGCGGCTCGCAGTTACTGCAAGCGGAAAGGGACATCTCAGACTCATGCCGCTCTCGAAATTGCGCAACTATTGCCATGCGTACAATATCCAGATTGGCACCAATACGCTGGAGAAGGACGACCTCATAGACAAGATCATAGCTGCTCGTGTGAGTCACAAAGACCTTGTGTTCAATGTTCCATTTACTGATATATACATCGCAGAATGTCACTGGATGTCTCCCGCAAGTGCACGAGGTAAGATCTAATTGACTTCGACGCGTGACGTAGCCGCGTGTTGACCGCCCCGCGCAGAAATACTTCAGGGAACACTCCGTCCCGGACAACCCTGGCGACCGTCTCCGCGCGCGCAGCAACTTCTTCAATCCACAGGCAGCTCCAGCTGCTGCAGCACCGAACCGTCCAGCACCGTCGGGTCCGCCGCCCGCACGACGGCCGCCGGCGCCACCGCCGCCGGAGTCTCGTCCGCACAGCCAGTGGAATCCTTTCACCAGCCATAGACGTGCGCCGTCTCCTCCACCGGCCCCACCTGCTTCAGCACGTCCTGCGCCTCCTCCGCGCCCTGCAACAACTGCTCCACGCCCGCCACCTGCAAGCCCGCCTGCGCCTCCACCACCCTCGCTCGATAGACTTCTTACGATGTCCGAAGCAGCGATCAGCGCATTGAGCATTCACAGTTTGAAAGCCATCCTCGCGGACAACCACGTAAACGCACGAATGCTGCTCGAGAAGGCCGATCTAGTGGCAAAGGTGCACACGCTCGTCGAGGAAGAGCGTCGCGAGCGCGCACGTGCAGAGGCACTTCGCGAGCAAGAGCTGCATGAAGAACGTGAGCGCCAACTTCGGATCCAAGAGGAGATCGAAGAGCGTCAGCGTGCTGCCCGCGAGGGCACGGTCCCTACTGCATCGTCGACGGCACCGAAGATGAGCGCTGCAGCAGCTGAGCGCCAGGGGCTGTGTGTCGTGTGTCAGGACGAGGAATCGTGCTTGGCGGTCATAGACTGCGGACACTTGTGCATGTGCAGAGGATGCTCCGACCTCGTCATGAACTCGACGCGCGAGTGTCCGCTCTGTCGCACCCGCATCGTATCCGTGCGTATTCCGTATCTCCTCTCCACGATGCTGACGCTAACGACTCCCTTGCAGGACGCCCGTTTGCTCCGCATTTACCGAACTTGACGCTACTTTTCTTGCTCGAAGGGGTCCGATTCCGCGGATTGTACACTACCAATAGGCTTCATTCAACTTGTCCTCGCTCTTCTCTTTACTCGCAGTGTACGAATAAACATTCCTTTCATATCAATATCAATACGAGTGGCGTAATTACAGTAAGCGCGAGTATACGATATGCCTACTGCGATATGTACACAAAGCTTGGGCGGGAGAGCACGATGAAAGCGGTCTGCAGTCTGGAGTCATAAGTAGATAGATTCAGATGGTACAACATCCGTGCGTGCGAGTAAGTAGTAAGCCTTCATGATCAGCAGAGACGGGACCAGACCGGGACATGAAAGATGAGCTGGTATAGTACAGAAGGCATGTGCATGCGAGGAGAAAGTAGCACGAGCGCTAAGCCTTGCGCTTCGCCCTGCCTTTCCTACTCGAGCCTGACGCAACTGGTGGCGCGGCAACGTCGACAGCTTCGACATCCGCGCCGGACGCTGCTGCGAACAGCAGGAATTCGTTCAAGCAGATGGTCGCGTCGATGTCCTTCAGCTCTTGGCCTTCCTTGATAACTGCAGCCTCGAAAGCTTCGATGAGGCGGACAGGCTCGTTTAGACAGTGTGCAGACTCCCACGTCGCCTCGTTCAATGGGTACCTGAGCGAACGGGAAATCGTTAGAAGATGGGACGACAAGCGGTGAGTGTACTGTATGCGCACCCATCCCACTCGACGAGATACTCCTGCTTTCCGGGCTCGTCCTCGGACGGACGTCGTCCAAGAATGCGCTTGACAAAGAACTCATCCGCGTCGAGAGGGACGTTGTGCAAAGGGCAGTCCTACGATGGCGTCATCAGCGGGACGGTCAAGGTGCAGCCAACTCCACGGCTCACTGGACGAAGACAATACTGCACACGACCAAGAGCAGGCTGGTGGACTAGACAGTGAGGGTCATGAGCGTATAGAACATCAAGATTGACTTATATGACACACCCTCTCCTTCAATCCTACGACGCTACACGTCAGCAGAGCCAAAGACCATCGAGCGAAACAAGTCGTGACGCACTTTGCGGCGACACATAACGGACACTCGAAGTCGACAGTGCTGAGATCCTGGTCGAGTGTGAAGCCAACGCAGGTGACGTGGTAGCTCGCATCGCACACGTCGCACTGTACAGTCTACAATATGTAACGCCTCAGCTCAGGCATCTACTCAACATGCATTCGACCACGCACCATTGGCATCATGCCCTGAATAAATGGCATCAGACCCGGCCACCGAGCATTGTACTTCGACGCCGCCATAGCCTTCTTGCGCTTCTGCTGCTGCGTGCGTTCTTGAGTAGGGCGGATATTGGCCAGACGTCCGGGTCCGCGGACATGCTCGATAATGTCCTGTGGACATTGAAAATCGTAGAACGTTCCACCGTCTTCGGGTCGTGTGAGGCGTCGAGTGATGTTCTCCAGGCCCCTCACAGCCTTTTCTGCGAGCGCCGCGGACCTATTCACATTAGGCTTGACGTCGGGTGCCGAGGGAGGCTGGAGTAGTTTGCGAGTACGCAGTGCACGCTTTGCCGAGTCTAGTACAGAGACATCCTCGTTTGCGGAAGCTGAGCGTTCGAGTTTCGCGCGTTTGCGAGGACGGCCAGAACGGAGTCGGTCTGGCGGAGACGGGCTGCTCGACTGGAAACTGGTGTTGGGCGTCGGCCAGGCGCCTGTCGGACGAGCAGTAGCGGGAGACACAGCAGCGATGGCGTCGTCGAAGCTCTTGGAGCTGCAGTCGTCGAAGTAGGCGTCCTGGTCGTAAGCGTTAAGAGCAAAATTGTCGCCAAAGTCAAGCGGTGATAGTGATAGGGCGTTTGGAGCTTGCGCAGTCGTGGAGGCGCGTTGTATCGGGCTAGACATATGGTCGTGCATCTGATAGACGTCGCTTGTGCTGGGGCCGTCGTCCGTCGCGGGCAGAGATGACGGACCAAGTGGGCTGGACGACGGCGCTGGGGTAATCAGACCTGCTGCACAGATGTCAGGACGACGTCCGCGGAGGCCGGGGAGATGTCGCGCACCGTGGTCCAAGCTGTGATTCGAGCCAAGGTCGCCGGCGCGCGCTGCAGCGCTCCATTGCGCGTCGACGTTCTTCATTTTCGCCTCGAGCGCGGCGACCTTCTTCTGCGACTCGGCGTGTCTGGCGACGAGGAAGTCGAATTCCCTCTGGACCTGTTCGACGTCCATCGCGGCCTGGCGCTGTACGAGCTCGATTTGGCGTTCGAAATGTTGGGAGAGCTCCTTGTAGACGACCTCGAGCGCGGCGGTGACAATCGTCTGGACGTCGTCGACGGTGGTGACAGAGCTCATCCAGGCCACAGTCCAAGAGAAGCGGCCGCGGTTCAAGCTCAGCCCTTCGGACTCTGTGCAATTTGATCTCACGCGTTTGACAGTAAAGTTCCCGCGAGCGTCTCACTCATTCGTCAAAGCGCCTTTGTATTGTTTCGTTATAGGGGAACGTGATTACAGATTGAACGAGTGGGGGAGTCAAACGAGTGGACGACCATCCTGGCCACGTAAGTTACATAGAGTAGAGACAACATCCTATCATTGGAGCGGTAACGACAGTGGAGAGTGTTCATTAAGAGGAAGAGGGCGCCCGCTACGCGAGCTCGCCCTCCCATCCGCCCTGGATCAAGTACTGCGACATGTCGTCGTGAGACCCAGGGAGCACGAGCTCGTGCTGCAGGCCCATCCCAGGCCCGATCTCCACGCCGCCAAACTTCATGTCAGACGGCGGCATCCCAAGGTCGAAGTAGTCGAATCCTCCCACGCTCTGCGGCGTGATAGGCCCGTAGTAGTACGGGTCCTCGAACTCGGACAGCGTCGCGCTCAGAGGTTCAGGATACCCCGAGCTCGCGAGAAGTGGGGGCGGAATAAGCTCGAGCGGCGCAGGAGCTGAGCGCGTCCTGATGAGCGCCGAAGGCTCAAGCGGCTGGACCTGCATGGGCGGCGGCGACGAGTGGTGTCGCTGTGTGGCAGCCTCGTCCATATGCTGCTGCTGTTGCTGCTGTTGCTGATGCTGAGATCCGGACTGAGGAGCAGGACGGAGAACAGACGGATGGAGGGGCATGTGCATATAGTGCTGCTGCTGCTGCTGAGCATGCATGCCCGCCTCGGGCGCAGAGTTGCGTCCGCGCATCGCATACGGTGCGTAACGGTTCGACCCGCTCCTCGTCGACCTCCGGCGCGTGAGAGAGGACGAGGGCGCAAGGGAGACGTTGCCGAAGCCGTCTGGATAGAACTCGAGCGTGTTGAGCGGGATCGGCGACGAGACGGGCACAATCTCGAGTCCCTCAGCCGACACGAGCCTCATATCCTGGGGAAACGCCGCGGTGAAGCTGGGAGGCGACGTTTCCGAGGACGAAACTGCGAAGAACTGCGGCTGGAGTCCCGTCGGCGGAGGCGACGGCGAATCGGAGGGTGGCGTCGGGTTCCGTGAGACAGGTCCCGAGGAGCCCTCCTCGTCAGGTCTGCATCCAACAATCACGCACGAGGGGATGAGGATGGAAAAGGGAAGCAAAAAAATGTCAGACATCATGAACGTCCCAGAACGGAAACTAAATGACGCAGAGACGCACATCGCGATACGCTGGCCGAGAGGCCCGATCTCGCACTTGAGGGGGTCGCGTAGCATGCGGCAGTCGAGGATGGAGTCGCGGATGCACATGTTTTGAAACTGCGGCATGCGCGATGGGCGCTGAAGCGAACCGTTGAGAACCTCCTGCAACGACGGACAGGACAGGGCGTCAGCGAGAGTACTGTGGGGCGAGACACTGACAGGCACCGTACCTCAGGATCGTAGTACGAGACAAGATGGTAGTTGAGGCCCTCGATGGTGAGGCCGATGGTCTGCACCGCGGTGTTGAGCCAACCAACCAACAGACGAGCATCGCGGGATCAAATACACACCTTCTTGACGAGGCCATCCGGTTTAATGTCCGCCGTGGTGAGAGTGCCGACGAGCCAGTTCTCGTACTCGCGTCGCGGTTGAATCTCAGGACGTGGTTCGTCGGGAGCGTACCGCTCGCGATAGATCTGCGCATGAATGCGAGTCAGCAAGTGTGGCTACGGGCGCGAGGATGTTGGGGAGAGGGGCGAGTGAGGACGTACTAGAAAGTTCTTATTGATACGACTGGGGCTCCAGGTCAGTCCATCTGCGCGTATAACGTCAGATTGCAGCCATGAGTGTGAGAGAGCAAATCAGAGCGACGTACCAGTCCAACGCTTGATCTCAGCCTCCTCCTCTCCAAAGACATAGGTGGACCCGCTTTTGATGTCGTCGCGCTTCTCGTTGTAGTTGAAGCGACGCGTAACGCGGGGAATGCGACCGCTGAGCGCAGCCTCGAACATGAGGAGCGCGTCGTACGTGCTGCGAATGAATGCGCGGAAGACTTCCGGCTGCTGAGAGCCACCCGAGACGTCGCGTGCGCGGACCATGATGAGAGCGATGAAGGAGAGGATGGGGAGGAGAACGACGGTGGTGGTGGAGGTGAGAGAATGCGGAGATGAGCACCCTCAGCCCCGCGAATATATGGCCGGGTTCGTGACCGTGGCGGAGTTGTGGGTGTCATACCTGTCAACTTTGTTTACCTAGTTTCGAACGGCGAGCCGGCCGGCGCCACAGCAACAATCCCCGGGTCATCCATCGTCGGGCGAGTCGTCGTCGAGCAGAAGTCTGCGTCCAGCGAGAGAGGATTTATAGCAGAGACAGAGAGTACGAGCATGAGCATAACGCAGAGGGCACCGCCGGAGCCTGCGCATAACTGCGTGCACCTTCGCTAACCGGACGCGCTTGAGTGGCTTTGCGCCGCGTCCAGGACACGGTGCGCCGAGATTTGCGCTCCACGTCCAGACTGCCCTTCAAAATACCTCGAATAATGGGGGAACGGGGTAGGCAACCTTGCATGTTGTGTTGCGCGCGCCCGCACCGGGAGGATCGGGAGCTGTCAAAACAACTTGCCTCCGGTGTCCGAAGGACAGCAGCTGAGACACCGCGCGTACAACTTGCTCGCAAGAGATTGTCTGCAGGCAAATCGGCCCCAATCGAGCGCTCTGGCCCGTACAAAACAAGGCACCCGAGCTCCTGCTTGGGAGCTTGGGTCCACGATCGTTGTTGCACCTCGCATAGAGCTACGGTAGAAGAGCATGGTTGACAGGTCGGTGGGCCGTTCGTGCGAGCTCCCCAGTCATGCATTGTCTGTCTGCAGAACGTCGACGTCGCGCACCTTCACACCTTTTGTTCTTGTGCGACAGGGAAGACGTCGATTCCGCGAGATGAGAAGCAGAATCACGTCGAGAGCACGCCAGAAGCACCCGCTCCACCCAATGCGTCATCGATATTGCCTCGTTGAGAAGGAGCCGCGTCATGCCTGAAGACGTCGAGGAGGCAGGAACGTGATGTCTCCAAGTTCCGGAGGACACAGACGTTCAACTCGTGACGCCAGAGCCATCAAGTAAGCAGTACGAGCGCATAATGAAGGAATGGCTGTATGGAATAACCAGCGAGTGTTATAGGCGAAGTAAGCGCCCACGAGGTACGGCGTTGGGAGAAACAAGCGTTAGAAAAAGTCGAACGCAGATTGATATCACAAGGTAGTTCAATATGATGCCAGCCCGGATGCACGGCTATAGATGATGGATGATGCGTCATCGACGAACGTGCCATGTCCAGGTATCGTAATGGGGTGTGGCAGTCCGCAATGCGCAAAACAGCCCACGCTTTGCAGAAAAGCCTTGATATGACCATGCGTACTGATGTGGGTAGTACTGATTACGCTATGACTGAGCGTACTCAGCCCGTCGTGCGACGACCGATGCGGTCGGGGTGATGAGAGAAAGGTGATTTGAACTCCGATTTTCGGCCGAACAACACGAAAGACGAGATGCGAGCTGAGTCGAAGTTGAAGGCGAAAAGCAGTTATATCTCCTGGAGAAGCGTATTCGGGTGCTATATACCATACTGCAAGCTTAGCATGACGAGGACTGTCCCAAGCGATGAGATAAAGCCTACTGCTCGAAACACGACAGTTGCCAAGGCGCTATGATGCTATTGGACAGATATATGAGGACTACAGTGAGTAGAAATCACCCTCCCCGTTTATTTTACTATGTTTTAAGCAGATACGGCGACTCGGAGCTCTTCGCTGTTGCGCGGCTAGTATTACGACTCGTGCAACATGTGTAGCGCAATCGACCCTGTGAATCCTCCAACCCAATCCTTAACCGCGGGCACTCTCTTCTCGTGCGAAAGTCCTATGCCAGGCCTTCGGCATGACGAAGCGGCGAGCCACGTATGTGGTACGTCTTCCGCTGACCTCTCACGTAAAGTATACTATTTGAAGACCTCCATTGCGGTTGCAGTCACGGTTTTCATCAAGCATAGAACACATATGCGTTATCTTTTGGTCCGCTGTACGTGGCGTCCAATAGGTTCGCTCGCGAAGCATCGCGGTGAGGGGCATTTGGGAGACTTGCAACGTTTCCGCTCTTCTCTCCGTATACAACTCCCGAGATTCGACCCCTAAGGCAGGGCGTGAGATTGAAGAAGCCTCGGAGTCAACTTCAAGGACAACGCGAACCCTGAGAACACGAATCTCTAATCGGCACGGCGGAGCCTCAGCATGGGAACCATCCATTGCAACTCTCCGGGTCCGGTACAACTTTGGGGTTACGTCTACAGTATATTGTCTTATATTGCCGAGCCAACGATTTTCACAAATGAGAGACGCCGACCGATGTTTGTACGTACAGTTTATTCAAACATCATCGTACACATGAGCGGGCAACGCTAGAAGCACAAGGGTGGGAATATCGAAATGAAGTTGAACATGAACGTGCGTGCCTGACAACGCCAGAGACGCAGATCGAGTCGGGACCGCGCATTAAGCATAACCGTGACATCCTTCCCGCTCCTACCAGTGAGTAACCCGCGCCACCAGACGTTGGATGTAGGGGCGATGACATCCCAGACGCGCGGGGCAATTCTATCCAGTCTTGCCGTCCTTGAAGGCCCAGGAGTAGTGCCATTTCGTGTACATCATCTTGCTCGGTCCCCGCAGTTCATCTTCTGCGCGACGGACCCACTCGTCGACACTGGCGCGCGGATGACCCTGGCTGACTAACAGCGGCGTCCACGACGGCACAAACGTCTGAGTCCAGACTTTCATTAGCACGCTGCACTGCAAATGAATGCGCCAGGTTTTACTCGCCTTGGCGTTCCTCAACATGAGCGTCCCGAGGAGTTCTCCGTTTTCACCGAGGCCGTCCTCGGGCAGACCAGGCCACCCGATGGGACAATGGTACGCTCGGTACTCCGGTTCGAGCATCTCGCGTCCCCCAGCAGAAACAATGAGAGCGGGGAAGTCTTGGCTCCTCGCACGGACACCGCGCGTCTCGTCTACTGCGCGGACCTGTTGAAGGAGGCGCACGAACGATGACTCGGCCGGAGAGGCACGCTGCTTGCGGACGTTGCATAAGCCGAGGTCGCCGCCGCAAAGGACGAATAGTCCACCTGTGGAATGGAGTGGATAAGGACTACTGTTTGCAGATGACCGGACCAGGTGAGCATCAGACGTACCCGGGCGCAGACAACGTGTCATCTCCCGCACAATATGCGAGAAGTCCAGACTCTG
Organism: Exidia glandulosa HHB12029; assembly: GCA_001632375.1. Lineage (NCBI taxonomy): Eukaryota > Fungi > Basidiomycota > Agaricomycetes > Auriculariales > Exidiaceae > Exidia > Exidia glandulosa. The sequence continues at coordinate 144,689 of KV425950.1, forward strand.
CGATCGGGAGAGTTATGCTAATCAGCTTCTACAATGACGTCGAGGGAGGAGGGAGCACTCACACTGTGCGCCATGGCCCGACAGTGGACGATGTCGAACTGACCCGCGAACGGCGCAAGGTCCTTGTGGGCGTCTCCCTGTACAAAACTAGAGTATGCACAGATTAGGAAGAGAGTTAATTTTGGTCACTTGCACTCACGTGCAGTTGCTTGGAGTTGCGCTATCAAGACGAAAGCGTCACATGTTAGGTACGCGGAGTGTGGCTGAAGATGCGATTGTGTACATACGCAGGGCGCGCAGGGACCAGATCGAACCCCACAACACGTACGTGCGGGAATTGCTGAGCGATGTCCACGGGCCTTGTTTCAGCGTCAGCGTATGGCTGTACCGCTTCAAGCGACAGACATACCAATGCCCCGAGCCGGAACCGACGTCGAGCACCGCGGCATTCTCATGCGCAAGTAAGCCGCGAACTACCTCGTCCGGTACGGGTAGTAGTCCGCCGAGGAGGACGCGCAGCATGATATGTTGAATGTTCAGACGCTGCGAAGCAGAGATTCGAGGATCAAGAAATTAGCACGGCGTCCCGCGTTTCGAGGCAATTTCCACCGCCGAGCGAGGACTTGGACGGGAGACTCACGTCAAATTCTTTATCGTCTGCCGGGAGCATATAGGTCTGCTGTTTCATTATGGGTCAGTGACAATAAACCTCTGGAGCGAGGACAGACCTTGTTCAGGTTGCTGAACTTTCGCCCATGCACTTCGCGTAGGGTGTCGGGAGAGACAACCGCCGTTGCTCGGGGCTGGGCCAGTGCGGGCATCGCTATACCAGGAGGGGAGGAACGCTGACGTGCAGGAGTGGAGAATAGCCTGTTCGGTGTTTTATAGGCAGCGGCAGACCCATGGGTGTGGAGATAGAAGAGTGCAGGGCAGTCGAGCGGCAGGTTTGACACAGGGCGTGATGTTCTGGCTGGTAAAGTGCATGTGGGCCGCGCTCTCACGATTGCCAGGCAAACAGGACGGTGGGCTGTGGCGTGGTCCGATCTGATAGCTCAAGCAGCCACCAGGAGACGCCCTTACGTTTCTGGTGACATACACGTGAACACGGACCTGGATGCAGGGATAGGCGAGGACACATAGTCCTAGGGTCCCGAGGGAGAGTGCCGGGTGGTTTGTACGTGATGAGTGAGACGGGATTCCCGTCGGGAGTTGTTACTGTACGTGTTGACAGAGCCGGTACGTAAGGGAGAAACCACGGAAGAATCATCTCATCGTGTGCTAAAGCCCAGAATGGCAGCGGCGGACGTAGGGAGCTGGAGGGACCTGTCGCTGGCGCGCAGGATTCCGGATAGGGGTGCGCAAGCACAAGGAGGACCGGGCCGTGGGGACAATCGATCGGCAAAGTCGAAATTTCCTGAGTCGGACATGTCCGGCGGGATAGTCGGCTGGGCGACGATCGCGGATTGTGGTTGAGCTGAGCTATAGCTAGTCGTCAGTGGCAAAAGTGAAGTGCGAAAGTTCGCTAAAGCGGAGTTGAAGTGCGGCAAGACGATCAGCATCCGGCCGACCAAGGTTGACATCACACCGCCATGTTCAAATCATCGTCGGCGCTGTTCGCGGCGACCGCCACGCTCGCGCCTTCGCTGGCTGCGGCGTTTTCGTTCACATTTGGCTCGACACCGACCCAGTGCCAGAACGCGACAATCAACATAGTCGGCGACGACGGCGTAGAGCCTTATAATATCCTTATATTGGCCTATGGTCACCCTCCTGGCGGCAACGAGGTCCGGAAAATTATCTCCCACGACTGGACGGGCAAGTCGACGAGCGTGGAGATTGCTTTTCCGTCCAACTCGCAATTCGTGGCCGTGGTGCGTTGTCGGCGACTGCGCAGACCGAGACCCTTGCTCACGCACGCGAGCTCAGGTCAGCGATTCTAAAAATGTTGGTTCTGGCGGCACCAGCGTCTCCGTAAACGTAGCCGCCTCAGACGATACAGCTTGTCTGCCGACGTCCGTCACGCCTGCTTTCTACCTTTTTCTCGGCGACGGCTCGTCACTAGAACCGCCAATCGACCAATGTACAGACATTCGTCTCGCATGGAGTGCAAACGCTTCCGCGTATGTCGAAAATTTCTCCGTCTGCTGTAGAAGCCATCTCATCGCGTTCCAGGCCGGTGTCTCTAATCGGTGTCGTACCGGGCGGCAACTCGTTCAACATCGACACTTCTCAAGGAACGAAGAGCTCAGACGGCACTCAGATCGGCTTCAACTGGACACCAGACGTTCCTCAGTTCACGGACATTCTGCTCGTGGCCGGTGACGCAAGTGGCCGCGGAAGCGGTGGCTCCACGGGCATCATCAATATCGGAGGCGGCCCCAAGGACTGTCTTACAGGCACCTATCCTACCTCCACGCCAGGCACGCCAGCCGGCGGTGTGTACGCGACAAACGCTAGTGGAGGCTCTACGGGCAGCAGTGGCGGTGGTGGCAGGTAAGTCCATGCCAGTCAACGGTTTCACCCCCTCGCTGGCCGCTGTCCGTGCTCTAGTCAAGTCGTCTCGACTTTCACAGGTGCGCACGCACGGCGTGACGCGGATTTCCTGTCAGACGCCATGGTCGTGCACCTCGATGAGCCGCTGTCCGCGCTTATCCGATGCGTTACGCAGAAGTGCACTGCGACAAACATGCATGATCCTTCCCATTTCAATCTTATACATTCCACATACAATGCTGACATGATTCCAGTAACACCGGCGCTATCATTGGCGGCGTCATAGGCGCGCTCGTCTTCGTCATCATCGTTCTCTCGGGTCTCCTCTTCTACTTCTGGCGCAGGCGACGCTTGGCGAAGCGCAACCACATAAAGGAGAAACCTGACCTCGCCGATGACCCGGCTGCCGCGAATCACATGATCACAGACAACGGTGACCCTCACCACCAGCTGCCCGCGGGCTACGAGCCAGAACCCTTCATAGTCCCTCCCTCCGTCACCTCAGCCTCGCGACCGCAGACGCCGTCATCGCTCACGGGAACGCATGCCGGTGTACCGCCAACCGCCTGGACGCGACGGTTGTCGAACAACTCGAGCTCCGCGCCGCGCCAGAGCACAGATGGCGGCGACTCGAGCAGCTACGCCGCGTTCTCAGACCGCAAGCAGTTCAATGGTCCTGCGCCGCTGCGACCGGTCAATATCATACAGCACGACGACGGCGGTGCGGTCTCGCCGCAGGGTCAAGACGAGCCGGAGACTGTGGAGCTCCCACCTGCGTACGGCAACATTCGCCCGAACGCCGGCGCGAGCTCGTCTACTCCCGCGCCTCCGCCGCCTGCTTAGGAAATTGGTCTGTGTTGAGCATCTTGCTCTATTTTCCGTCGTTTAAGTTCTGGAGCTCTGACGCAATCCTCTTTCCGGACATTCCCGCATGTGCATCCTTGGACACTGTCTTCATTTTCTCCGTCGTTCATTTTCCTTCGCATGGCCGTATCTTATTGCCACATCTTACATTCGCCACGACTAGTATATGTACGCCCCGCATCCGCTCTTGCTCCAGGCAACGAACATGACTGATGAAAGCGTTCATGCAGAGCATAATACCTCAAGTTATACTTAGGATTCATTCGCTCTTTATGCCCTCGAAATTGTATATCAGCATTGTCCGACACAAAATTCACACAATCTGTAGACGCATCTTTGTTCGTCTCCCGCGGTCGCTGCGGAGGGGCCCAACGTCGACCGTCGTTCCGAATCGCATAATGCTCAGAACGCGGGGGCTCCTTCTGTTTGGCAGGTAATAGCGTTTGTGGCAGCCCTCGCTGCGCTTTCAGCGCCCCCTGCCGTTTTGCTGTGCGCTGGATCCTGCCCTATATCAACCCTATATGGTGATGTGGGTGGCCACTGAAAAGCAAGAGTACAGTTGGTGAGACGTTAATGACGCAACTTGCCGAAAGCTTCACTCAGTCCATCGAACGCACATGACCCAGCTGTGCTCAACGTCCGTTTTCAGGATAACTTGACGACAAATCGAATAGCAGCGGAGATGTATATACATCTGTGAAGAACCCGCTGTGACACAGTCCTACCGACTAACATACACTATGAATTATGGAGGAATAAACCTGAGAATCTAAGAGGTTGAGATTTGTTGTCCGAGGGGGGAGAGGCGGGGATGACCGGAGTTCAAACGACCATTCTTTCGTCACCCAAGTCCCCAACCTTTCAGCCAGTAACGCGTCACTGTCGCACGGCGCTCTTTCAGCACCAGCATCTGGCACAGTCCTTACGCCCCGCTGCAGTACTTTCAGCGCCAACTAGCGATGCCACAGTCACCGGCGCATGATTTGACAGCACGCTTGCCAAACGAGCTGCTGTCCAGCGCTTTCGACGGTTTGTCTATAAGCCAGCTGGCGAATACAATGCTTGTATCCCGGCGGTGGCGCGACACGGCGCTGGACCACCCGACGTACTGGAAGGAGATCGAACTGGATACATGGGGCGTGCGGACTGGGCCGCGTCTGCTGGGCAAGGTCAACTTCTTTCTCCTACGCTTGTCACGGTCCAAAGGTCGATTACTCGAGCTGTCGCTCGAAATCGTCGACACAGACTTCGTGGACGAGGTCGGCGATACTTTTCAAGCACTCCTCGACGCGCTGAATGCACATCTGCATCACCTCTCGTACTTGAGCATAGACGCACATATACGGTATTTGGATGCCTTTCTTCGCGCAGTGACTGTGCCAGCACCTATGCTACGGTCATTGGCGCTATCTGTCAGCATACGGTTGCGAGACAACAACGGGCGGATGGATTATCCCACAAGCAACCCCCCACTTCCCGTTCTGGATACGGACATCTTCTGTTCAGTAGCTCCGCTCCTTCGGGAGGTCACGCTGAGCAATATTCTACCGCCGTTCGACCTTCCATGCTTTGCTGATGTCGAGTGGGCGCGTATTGGCTACTCTGCCCCCGAGAAGGTCATTTTGCTGGAGACGGACGTCTTCAATGCGTTCCCTCGACTTCGAAGTCTTACCCTTTACGGCCAAATGTCCCTAGAACCATCGACGCATCCCGTCTCCGTGGGAGAATCGGGTTGGCAGGCGCTGGAAAGTTTGGAAGTTTTTGGTCGCCTTCATCCCCAATACCGTCACAGCCCGGGATTTGACAGAATTCCGACCGAATCAATTCGGACGGTCGACGTCGACGTCGTTAGACCGCTCGAGGTTCGACCCTTTATCGACGACCTGCCTGGCCAACTCGAACTCTCCATCGCCGGCCTCGCGGATCACGTCGCTGGGTTGAACGCATTGGTACGACCCTGCGTCAGAGCCTCTTCGCTTGGATATCAGCACTTCACGGTCCACCTAACAAGCGCATTGCCTTCCTGCGCGCTAGTTCGCGGGACGATATACACCCTCAACAATACAGAAGAGGCCAGCTACCTGTTTTATAAGGCCTCTTATCGCCTTGCGACGCTGTGCATCCCGATTCAGATACTGCATGAGCTGGCGGACTAAATTGTGCCTCTTACGGCGTTGACGACGCTGAGGCTCATTGTGGACAAGAAGCCCGACGACTACGACCCCGAGGATGAGAACTTCGGCCCGGAAGTATGGACGTTGGCCATTCAGAGCTTCAGCCTTCAGTGTCCCGTCCTGACGCTCCTCGAACTCTGGTTCTCAGCGAAGGGGTGCCGGCTCCGCTGCCCGACGGTGGACGTGCTTGTATTCGTGCAGACGACTCTGCCGCAGTCCACCGGCCCTCTGACCCTGCGCCTCTACAACATTGATCTTATCGGTGATGAAAACGCGCTGAAGCCTCGAATTGCGCGGGTTGAACATATGTAGCGTGTAACTGCTCGCACGGACCCATTGCAGACGTATTGTTCGAAACTATGTAGGCCAGATCGTAACGTGCATCCTTCTGTACTTGGCTTAATTGTCCGGGTTCTTTCAGAATATAGAAACCTATCTGCTGTTGTCTTTTCTCTGCAAACTGCACGAGGGCTTCGCAGGGAAGATTCAGCAGGTCATCCGGCTGCATCTCAAGAGCGTCATGCAACGCAAGGTCCTTCGTTGGTGCGCCTTGCAGCTTAGACTGCTCCCACGGGTATATTCTCCAGATGGCAACTACCAGCGGGTTCACTGGACTGAGTGTGCAAGATTCCCAATATTGGTACAGTATCTGAGTGCAAAATGTGGCGTTCTCAGTGTTTTGGGGCTGAAAAATACGGCTAGAAAGATCCTGCAATGTAATGAACGGACTGCGGCACCGTTCCAGCCGTGACGTGTCGGTATGCTCCGGCTCCCACCATTCCGCAGCCGTCAGACACCCGTCTGACAGGCGTCAACCCGCCGGAGCCTGACGTCTGACGCGATCGGTGTCGTGCTGACGCTTGTCAGCTGAAGGGTCGCATCACTGCGGACCGGGGGGATAATCGGAGTTCAAACGAACATTTTCTCCTCAGCTTAACCGTCACGCTGTTTTCAGGACTAGCGTCATCTTTTACAGCGTCCTTACGTGCCGCTGCAGTACTTTCAGCGCCAACTAGCGATGCCACAGTCATCGACGCATGATTTGACAGCACGCTTGCCAAACGAGCTGCTGTCCAGCGCTTTCGACGGTTTGTCTATAGGCGAGCTGGCCAACGCAATGCTTGTATCCCGGCGGTGGCGCGACACGGCGCTGGACCACCCGACGTACTGGAAGGAGATCGAACTGGATACACGGGACGTGCGGACTGGGCCGGGTCTGCTCGGCAAGGTCAACTTCTTTCTCCTACGCTTGTCACGGTCCAAAGGTCGATTACTCGAGCTGTCGCTCGAAATCGTCGACACAGACTTCGTGGACGAGGTCGGCGATACTTTTCAAGCACTCCTCGACGCGCTGAATGCACATCTGCATCACCTCTCGTACTTGAGCATAGACGCACATATACGGTATTTGGATGCCTTTCTTCGCGCAGTGACTGTGCCAGCACCTATGCTACGGTCATTGGCGCTATCTGTCAGCATACGGTTGCGGTCTGACTCAGGCTACCCGTGGAGATCTGCGCAAGGCGCTGGCGCTGTTGCCCGAACCGGTTCAGCTTGACGTCCCCCGCGATTCTGCAGATATCGACGGTGTGCGCATGCGCATCAAGAACGCGGAACGGTACTATCTAGCCTCAGCGGTGTCATCCAGCAGTAAGCTACCGCTTCTGGTCGGCAGGCTGCACGACAACTGCTTTATGCAGCGGATCCCGCAGGCCGCACCCACCATAGTCTTTCGCTCGTACCTAAAGGTCAAAGCACATGATCATCGCACAGCGCTCACACATCTGCTCCTGAGCACGCATGACCTTGCCGTCGAGCGCTTACGGTACGAGGGTGTTGAGCGCGACAACAGGCTGTGCAGATTCTGCCGCGCTAGTGTAGAAACCGAGTTGCACGCTCTATTCCACTGCCAAGGGTCGGCCGACATCTGCAGTCTTCGGGACATCCTTGATGAAGACGTTGCGCGCCTGAAAGGCAGTAGTGCCGTGGCCATGTTACAGTGCTTAGACTCGTTCCGCAAGTTCCAGTACTTGCTCGCAGATAAGGACACTGTTGCGCCGCTGTCGCGTTTCGTCTATCACGTTCTGCGCTGCTTCAAGGATGAGCCTATGTATCGTATATAGACTACATTGGGAGTTATCGTATGCCTACATTCACACTCTGGCGTGTGCGCCCCCGCAGAAACTCCCCTAAGAGTCATGTGGTAGTGCGTACACGACGTGATTAGCGCTGCGTGAGGGCATGGGTAGGCTTCAATCCTTAGCCAAGGAAGTCCCGGCCATGTCGTTGCGTAGTGTCCGCAGTGCAACTGAGTGCGCATGCGGAGCGGGTGTCTCCCGCGGGGGGACTGTACCGTCTGTTTACTATCCTATCCTATCCTATCCTACCCGGGCTACACGGATCCGCCAAGTAACCCCGAACTTCCCGTTCTGGATACGGACATCTTCTGTTCAGTAGCTCCGCTCCTTCGGGAGGTCACGCTGAGCAACATTCTACCGCCGTTCGACCTTCTATGCTTTGCTAATGTCGACCGTGTGCGCATTGGCTACTCCACCCCCGAGGAGGTCGTTGTGCAGGAGACAGACCTCTTCAAGACGTTCCCTCGCCTACGATTTCTTTCGCTTTGCGGCCAAATGTCGCTAGAACAATCGATGCATCCCTTCTCCGTGCGAGAATCCGGTTGGCAGGCGCTGGACTGCTTAGAGCTCAATGGTGTCTTTCACCCTGAGTACCGCACCGCCCCGAACTTGAAATTAGACGGAATTCCGACGAAATTGATACGCTCTATCGATATCGACGCTATCGGACCGTCAGAGGCGCAAATTTTCATGGACGATCTACCTGGCCAACTCGAATTATCTATCGCGGGCCTCGCGGATCACGTCGCTGGCTTGAACGCGTTGGTACGGCCCTGCATCGACATTGATTCGCTTGGAATGGGGGAATTTACGTTCCATGTAACGAGCGCCTTGCCTTCCTGCGCACTAGTGCGCGGCACGAAGTACACCAACGATAAATTTCAAGCGGCCGGGCACCTCTTTTACAAGGCCTCTCACCGCCTTACGACGCTGTGCATCCCAATCGAGGTACTCCATGGCCTCGCGGACTATATTCCCCATCTTGCGGCGTTGACGACGCTGAGGTTCATCGTTGACAAGAAGCCCGACGACTACGACTCCGGGCATGAGGATGACGATGACGATGGGCCCTACGAGCCCATCCCGGATGTATGGACATTGGTCATACAGCGCTTCAGGATCCTGTGTCCCGTCCTGACGCTGTTCGAACTCTGGTTCTCGGCGATGGGATGCCGGCTTCGCTGCGCGGTGGCGGAAGTCGTCGTATTTGTGCAGAACACGCTGCCAGAGTCCATTGGCCCTCTGACCTTGCGCCTCTACAACGTCGATCTTATCGGCCACGAAGACGCACTGAAGCCTCGAATCGTGCGGGTTGAACATATGTAACGGGCGTAGTGCAGAGTCAGTTGGACCGTTTGCTTGTCGTTGCGAAACTAATCGAAATCGTGATGATAATTTGCAGTCCTCTGTACTTGGTTCTTTGCGTGTCGAGTCATAATTCCTTCAGTTCATACTGCCAAATATATCCTTCTATTTGCTATTGACTTTTCTCTGCGAACTGCAAGAGGACGTCGCACGCGCAATTCAGCAGCTCATCCGGCTGCATCTCGAGCGCGTCATACAGCACAAGGTCCTTCGTTGGCGCGCCTTGCAGCTCTACGTCCTTGGAATCCTCCAACGAAGACCGCAACGCGCCTATGTACCGCCTTCTTGAGTGTGAATACAGCGACTGGAGAGTGCCAACGTACCCTTCTCGACGTCTCCGTCAACGAAGAGGTGTGCGTATGCCTTGACATACGCCGGATAGACTATTCCATCAAAGTAGTATGGGGGGTCAACCCACATCTCGCCCTCTGCGGCCGTCGATTGCTCTCGAAGTGGAGAAACGGGAGCATGCGGGAGCGCGGCGAATACGAGATGTCGCGCGTGCACCATAAGAGTGATAGAAGCGATGCAGGTCATCCATGCGCATAGGCATGGGCAGCGCGGGAAATGAAGGGCGGCAGAGAAGAAGTATGTCAGAGGTGTGTGTGAGCAGTGAAACGTGACCAGACAGCGTACCTGCTGTAAAATACCCCTGGCGCGCTATTCGACGCTCTATAAGTACTTCGCGTGGAACCCGCAGGAGAAATCGGACATCCAGCGCGTCTACCGCATCCTTAAAGTTCTGAGTCATCGCCGTCGAAGATGCGTGACAAGCGTACCTTTTGCCAATACAGCAAGAATCCGTCCACGAGGACCCACTTAACGCGCCGCTTCAGCTTCTTGAACCGCTCATGCCATTGGGAAATGGTGTTGTTGCCGAAGGCAACCTCGCGCTGGATGTTCATATGGTCGTGACTCTTATGCTCGTCTGGGATGACGCCGCCGTTACGCTTCACCGTGTGCAGGAAGCTGGCGAAGCGGGGCCAATCAATCGCGCCTGATGGGTCGTCCCAGTCCTGTACGCCGTACACGGGGTGAATTGGCAGTTGGTCCTGGGGCTGCGCGACTTAGGAGTTACTAAACTGAACATCGAGTAACAGTTGCTGCACGCACTGGCGCGAAGTCCTGGCAGAAGGTCAGTTACGAGCTTGACACTTTCTACTAGAAATATGACGCACGTCTTGGTGTATTATAATACTGTCAGGTAGAATCTTGCGTAGCTGCTTCGCCAAGGTTGTCTTCCCGCTGCATGTGGCGCCACTGCCCCAAGCGTAAGTAAAGCACTCTAGCTGGTGATTATAACTCACCCGACGCCGACGAGCACAACTATGGGCTCCTGTTCGTCGCTGGACATGGCAGGAGGGCAAGGTGGCGAGACGGAGATCGATTATCCCTATCAGGCGCGCAGCACAGCAGATTATTGATAATCGCGGATCAAGCGTGTCTTCTTCGTATCGGTTCCGTGCAAACCTTACTTACATTTACTCGTATTGGTTCCGTGCTCTGGTTTCGATTCACTGGTGATCGATACCGACGATCTCTCCGTCTCGGGGCGCGAGGGGTTCCCGTTCTCACTTCGACTAGACCCGCCAAGTACTTTATGACGCTGAGAATCACCCTACACTCCCCTCTGGCGACCCGGTGAGGATGAGATTCGTACTTGTGACTCTCACACTGCTCACGTTCATCCTCTCCACTACGGCCGCCCCAGTCCCTGGCCGCTCGCTCTCGACCTGCCTTGCCACTGCCGAAACTTCCCCGTGGTTCTCCACCAGCTGCCTCCCTGAGCTCGACAGTAAAACGACTGAGACGCTCGCACCCAATCCGATCACTCGTAGGCAGTCTCTCGAGTGCGCGTACATATCCCTAACCTGCGTCGACAGCACTACAAAATCATAGCGTCATGGACGTGGGCGCAATTTGGGTCGTCTGCACGACTGGATTTGAGCTACTCTTCGTCGGCTCATTGACTTTGCTCATCCTCACGTTCTTGGGAATCATTGTCTCAGCGGCTACGTGTCGTCGTCGCAGTAGACAAGCTCGCACGGATTGGCCCACACATTTCCCACCCATGAGTGTTAAAACACCCTTAGAGGAACTCGAGGTTCAGCTCGGCACGTAGAATTGTAGAGGAGTGACACAAACCAATAGCTTACAAGTGGAAATACACGTTGCGATGGTATGCAGTACTACGCAAGAAAAATTTGTATCCATAGGAAGTAACAGAGTGGAGCAGTACGCCGGCGCTCCTAGTACGCTGTTGCACCATGGCTGGCCTCGCGCTGGCCATAAGGATGGTGTCTGTACGCCATGCCGGGTACCTGCAGCAGAGATGAACAATCAGTCTCTGGCCGTCGACACCTAACGTTGTGTGCACCTCTGTCGGCCCGTCTTCTGTCTCCCAGCTGTCCGGAGTATTCGGGCTGCGATGCTGCCTTCCCGACACAGGCTGTGTAATAGCCATCACCGACGATTGGCCTTTGAAGTCGTCCTCCACTTCGACATCCTGCACGACGGAGATGTTGATGGGGAATGCGCCAGCATTATTGCCCTTCGCCGATTCGTGCAGTCGAGGTCCGCCGCGTGCGCCCCCTCTCCGACTCGTCGTCTGCCATTGCGACCTCGAGTTCAGCTGCATCGAGTGCGACTCCGACCGCGAACCGGTCACGGTGTTCCCGAGCTCGTCGCGCTCCGGACTACGATGGTTGAGGACCGCGACGAGGCAGTTCGTATACAGTTTACCCATGATAGCCGTTCTGCAACTGACCGTTAGCTGAGGCGACGGGGGAGGCTGCGCAAGTCCTGCTTACGGAGGCACAACAAGCGCGGAATGTGACTGCACAGTCCAGAGTGCAAGGTCAACAAGATTGCTCCGCTGTCAAGTTAGTGCACGAGGAACTGACGCACCGGAACGGCGACAAAAATGATGAGTGCAATAATAGCGACGCCAGCTGCCGTGTGCCATTGTCAGTCATCGCGAGGCAGGAAGGGGCAATGAGATGGCTGTCGCGTATTTACCTGTCAAGGAGTTTGTCTCCGCTGTAATCATGACAATCCTGGTGATGATTTTCCGCGAGCGCTGCGATACTCCCTTCTTAGGACTCGCCATTAAGAGCTTGGAGAGGCGTCAAGAACTGCGCAAGAAGTGTAGAGAAGATGGACGCACCGTCCATGCGAGCGTGGCGGTGATCATGATGTCCGCAAGCGCGCTTCCCGAGAGCCAAATATATGGAAAGATGGACTGGACAGCTTCGATTCGGACTGGACAGCTTCGGCGCCGAGTATTCGCCGTCGAAGTCGGCCGTGGATTACGTAATCGGGCAGGGTTCTGGGAGATATCCATGGTATCTGAGGTGGTATTTCTAGTCTCAAACATTACTTTCCCGACGAGATATGCACGGGAAACGCATTTTCGGACATTCGGCACGACAAGTCCGAGCCATCCGTCACAGATCTGGTTCCGACTGGTCCCAGGCATATATCTTATGGTGGGATTATCGAACATTTCTATTAGAATGAGAGGGCAGTGCATGGTCAACCCGTGTTGATTAGCTATAATAAGTCTGCAGAGCGTACGGAGATACCGGGAAGCGGGGTTCGGAGGTATCCCGGCCTCAGAGTTCAAGACGGAATACCTCGCCCGTAACCTGCTTGCAAGTCATGACCGGTATCTGTTAATCCCTAAATACCCTCAAGTGTACAGGTACAGCGAAAGCCAGAGCTCTTGTCACCGATATTGAGTTAAGACAAATGGAGACCCATTTGACTTGTCGGTAATACAATCCGGCACAGTTGATGTTCCCGGCTTAATTACTCCCATCTTGTGGATTAAATGGAGTGCAGAAGCATGGATTTATATGCTGTGATAACCGTAGGGTCTACAATTCCGTATCGGAACCAGATCTGTGACGGATGGCTCGGACTTGTCGTGCCGAATGTCCGAAAATGCGTTTCCCGTGCATATCTCATCGGGAAAGTAATGTTTGAGACTAGAAATACCACCTCAGATACCATGGATATCTGACCGATTACGTAATCCACGGCCGACTTCGACGGCGAATACTCGGCGCCGAAGCTGTCCAGTCCGAATCGAAGCTGTCCAATCCATCTTTCCATACAAATAGCCTGCGCGACGACGTTCTCTCCAATTAGGGAGAGCTTTCCGAGGTTGTGCGCTTGGACTGCGACTACTATTCCCGCAACGCACTGCGCTATGGCGACCTAATGCATATGAGCGACGTTGATGCGGACATGCACTCGAAATACGCAATACGCACAAGGATGATAGAGCCGAGGATAATGTACGACTTGGGACGTAGAATCAGGATTCTCCAGCAATAAAATAGCTGGGCCACTAGTGCGACCACCGCGTCCAGCAATGGCACATCCCAAGAGTTGAGAAAGGTGTCGTCGAGGCGCGACATGTTGCCGTAACCGAAGACGAACCAGTGGAAGGCATCTGCCGTGACGAGGCAGGTCTGCAACACCTCGAGGATCGCGAGCGAGTACACTGATGGATCAAGGATCAGCGCTGTCTCGATGAATAAACTACCATAGTGGTCACCTAACGCCTTCATCCACGCCGCATCGTTGGGGTAGTGGGTGTTATAGGTGTACAACTGCGGGAGGAGGACGCCCATGAAGCCCCAGTTGAGGAGGGCGCCGAGGATCTGCAATAGCAATGTAAGCAAGCGTTCGTGATCGGCGCGCAGACGAGCGATAGTGTAGCGCAGCACTCCAGAGAGGGAGCACGGAAGCGACGTACCGAGGGTCCCGTACTGTAAGAGGGTTATGAGTCTGCGGGCAATCACAAGCAGAGGCAGCGCACATGAAGGCAATATCGTCGGGAATCGCAGGACAGGTGCCCTCGCCAGCCATAATTGCTATGAGCCCTCTGAGTTCCGGATTATGAGCAGTGGTCACGGTACGGGCGCAAGCGATGGGCAAAGGCAAGGTCAAGCAAAGCATCGAGTGCCCATCTGACGTCTGCTTCTATCCACACGCTCGGTAGTAGTGTCGGCGTGCATCACTGTCAGCGTCCAAACACTCCCGCGCGACTGGGGGCAAGAAGTCTCGAACGTGGGTCCGGGAGGAAGGAATACCTTGCGACATCCAGTGCGGATGTGCTTCGACAGGCTGACAGCCGTCTGTCTTCCCTGTCCAAGTCAAGCCGGGCTGCGATCTCCATGTATGGAACGGCAGCATACCGCACAGTCAGACATAAGAAACTCCCATCGCCTCGTAGCGGCATAGCTGAAACGCGAGGGTGGCCCAGACAATGTCGTCTCAGTCGCGCGTGGCAAGCGACCGCTCCACCCAGCCACTGAGCCAGCGAGCACCGCTGGGTCCGACTGAAACGCGGCATTGCGCAGAAGGCTGAGCAGCACATGTAGCACCAGGCGCGCACAGCCCGACAGAGATGGTAGATCAAGACAGGACCATGACCGGGTGTCAAGGAAGAACCACACCGGATAGAAGTGCGCAAAGCTTCCTAAAAGGGCACGTTCAGGAGCAGCGCAGGAAACCCATGCCGAGCGAGACGCAAGCATTCTCCAGTGTCGGAAGCTAGCGTTATCGAAGTGGCGGCTACTCGGTGGAAGGATGGCAAGTGACAAGGTGGAAGGCCAACTCCGCGTACCCGCCGTACCGCCGTCGATTTCAAGCCAACAATTTCCTTCCCACATCACCTCGCAGACTCGCGAGGCAATGTCCACAAGCGCTCAAGTTTGCTGCGCATTACATCTTATCTGATTGGCTGATTGATAGTAGACTCAGATTGCAAGAGAACTGCGAGAGAGCATGAATCTTGTGAGATAGATAAAAAGTCATGAGCAATGTACAAAGAAATCAAAGAATCCGGTCCCCTAATCACGATCGCGATGCTCAGAGGCCGTCACGGCGATGCGCATTGCGCTTGTGGTGGGCACGCTTCGCCTTCTGGGCCCTCTTCTTCTTCTTCCCGTTCTTGCAGCTCTTGCCGGGTGTAGTGGTCGCCGTCGGCTCCGGTGCCGGGTCCGGGTCCGTACTCGTGCTCGGAGGCTCCGGAGCAGACGTCTCGGTGTCGCCAGCAAAGAGCGCGGGTCCAGGCATCGGGTACGTGTCCTTGTTCATGTTGGAGTCGAACACATTCACGTGCACGCCGGGGTGCTCTGGGTCGTATGCGCCAGGGAACGCAGCGAGCTCCGCGCCAGCAGCCTCCGCGCTCCGCTTACTCGTTCCACCGCTGACGCGCACCTGCGTACAGCTGGGGTAGAACTCGGCGCCACCTGTGTCGCCCGCGATGTGCAGCGCCATGATCTCAAGACGGAGAAGATAGTCGCCGTCCTGGATGCCCTTGGGAATCGTCGCGCTGACGTCGCGATTATTGAAGAACTCCTCGTGATACCACCCGTCCTCGTTCCTGTTCGTCTTGAAACCGAGCGCGGCGATCTTGAACCACGCCTTGTCGCCCCCGGCGGGAGGCTCGCACTTGTCGGCCGTCACGTTGTCGGGACACTTGTACATGTACACCTGCCACGGGCCATGCTTGTGGGGCCAGTTCGACCCGTCCTGGCCTGCACGGTAGTGCACCGTGATGTCCGATCCAGCGGTGACAGTCGCGATGGCGTCGGCGGTCGTGGCCGCATTCTGACCGCATCGCATGTTCTCGCTGTTCGGGTCACGGATGGGGTCCATCGCTGTGCGCGTGCGGGATAAGTAAAGTTAAACACGCATCCGCGGGGCACGCACTGCTGATCTGGCGAATGGGGCTGTTGCTCAGTGGAGGAGGAGAGACGTCCAACGAGATGGGCCCTTTGTATGTCACGCCGTCCATAATGATATCTACGAATCCCGTCTGTACTACGACCCTCCTGGGGCAACGTAACTCACACTCGACGGAACCGTGCGCTTGCACGAAGGAGAGGAAGGCCGCCGCGACCGCGGCGTAAAGCACAGACTTCATCGTGCGCGTTCTGGGAGTTGAAATTGTAAGGGGTAAAGTGGAAGGTAGCGAGAAGAGAATGAAGGGAACGAGAGGAAAAGGGAAAAGACAGCAGGAGACAAAGGTTCTGACCTTTGTTGTCTTTAATACACGCCGGGCCAAGCCCTGCTTGGTCCGCCTGCCCGCCCCTTGCTGTCCTTACTCCCCGCGCCAAGCCAATCGCTTCTGCGTTGTCCCACGTCATCCCTGCAGTGATCGCCGGATCACCGTGTCGATCCGTCAGGAAGGTAGCGACAGACATGCCTCGTCCCTTATAGACTAATAGAGCGAAGTAAAACGCAAGTCGTGACGGACGGTATCCTTGAAGCCATACGTAGAGGTCGTACGCTAGGCAGGCAGAAATTTTGGCACCGGGCCACGCATCGGGCAAGGCATGGACCGGTAAGTACTGCCCGTGAGTGATCATTGTCCGCTTCTTCGTACTGTAGGGCTGGCATAGCAACGGATACAACTCGATTTCGGCAAAGAGGAACTTGAAGCTCTGCAACCACCGCCCACGGGGGAACACGTAAAGTTAGCTGCGCCTCTTATTGTACCACGGCGTCGAAGGCGATATTGGGTATCAAGCTGGGGACGTCGAGTAGCATAGACATGCAGGAATTTGGATGGTTCGAGAGTATAAGTCCTCGAGCCCAGCCGTTTGCACAATCAACAGAGGGGGTAGCCGGTGCGCCTTGACTCAGGCAGAATTCCGAGTCAAATGTTCGAGACACTGGTGCTATGAGGACGATATCTCGAGTCGAAACGGAAACGACAGCAGAGCGGCACGCAGGAGGAAGAGCAGAGCAACAAACGCAAACACGTCACTTGGCCTCCTGCTACCTGTACCCGTCCAGAACTCCATGCGCGGAGGCTGAACTATTTTGCATTCTTTCCATCGCTCGATACCTACTTGACTTGCCGTGTAGGGCGAATCCTGGGAGGCTCGTGCCACGCATCGATGCGCCCAGATTCTGCTGTCGAATCTTCGATGCCCAACCGCACTATCAGGCCAGCCGTGACTCGGCGCAGCGCAGTTGGCTATTCTTGATGTAAATCTTACTGTGGTTCATCTTGCCTGCGTGAACCTGTGGCGTACCCGACCGGCGAACCGGCGACCACTCAACTCGCCTCGAGCTCTTCTGTCCAGTGTCTATTATCCGCAATATCTTGCTTGCGGCCCGCCCTCGTTCCCTCAACTCAATTACAATGAAACTGTGCCACGAGACCGGGAGCGCCACCCTAAACCACCACCGCCCCTCAGTGCTTTATAACCGCCGCTAGCTCGACACTCGCTCCCCCCTCTCTACTCGGTTATGCCCACAGCACTCTTTGCCTTTGGGCACGACACACAGCTCGCCATGAAAGAAAGTGTTCCTATCAAGGCCGGGGCAGGTGGACGATGCAGGTGCGGGAAGCCTACGCGCGGGCCGCATCAGTGTCCGTTCCAACCGAATGGAGGGACTCCGCCGTTGCGGTACAATAGCGTCGGGCAGGTCATCAGTGCGTTTTTCTTACAGCTGCACCTATCGTGAACCTGACCCTCTTGCGGATGTAGGAGAGAACGAAGTCGCGCATCATGTTACCCCAGTCCAGACGCAGACGCAGACGGAGGTGCATGTTCCTGGAACGCCAAGGCGTGGCCCGTCACTCTTGCGCGTCCAGGAATCCTTCAGCAACGTCTTCTATCCGCCGTACGGCGACGTGTACAGATCTCCGACGCTTTCGCAGAACTCTGAGGAGGATGACGACGACGACGACGATGAATACTACGACAACAACAACACTCCAACCCAGCCAGACTGTGCGTGCCGTTTCCTTCCGTATCGCTGCCCTCGAGACTCGAGACTTACCTACGCTGCAGTCTGGGATGTAGCGCGCTCCGTCCCGCAGTCGACGATCAGCAAGAGCTCGGTTACCTCTTCGAGCACCGCCAGCGCCAGCGCGAGCACTATGTCGATGGCATCGTACCAATACAGCACTCCGCACCTCCCAAGTGCCTCCCCGACGCTGCGTGAAAGTGCTAGTGGTGCGTCTGCGCGCACCTGTAAGTGGCACCCGCGCTGATACTTTGCATTGTCTGCTCATAGCTAGCCCGCGCTCCGCTTGGGACAGCCAATCCTTGTCGTTCCCAAGTCCAAGCCAACATTCCAGCTCGAGCGGGTCTTCGACATCGCGCTACTCGGGCTCGCTCGGATCGTCTTCTGAATCGAGCTATCTAGGATCCCCGTCGTCCACAATTTCTTCCGACTCCTGGGCAAGTTCGACGTACGGGTCGCGCGCAAGTTCTGTGGAACCTACAGCCGGACCTTCGTCGGCTCCTGCCCCTCCTCCTACTCCTTCTGCACATGCGTCGGTTACGATGCAACCGATGCTGCACGCCGCCCCGGTTCGAGCGGCGTCTTCATTGTGCGTACTTTATCACCCGCAGCTGCGAAACGCCACTGACTCGGACATCCACCTTTCCCTGTAGCCGCGAGATCATCGCGCACGAGGCATCACATCGACTCGACAACGCACGACGCAACGCCTCAAGACCCGAAACCTACATCCGCGCAGGTCCGTCCCCTCCCATCTCCCATCTCCCCTCCCCGCTCTCCCATCTCCCGTCTCCCGCGCTCACCCACTGGCAGGTCCGGCAGCGCTCGGCCTCCTCATCATCTGGCTCGTCTTCTACCTCGGCTGCGAGTCGGGCGCCACAGCGCTCGAGACGCACGAAGATACAATCGTAGAACTTACGCGCGCGGTTGTACGGTTTGCGGGGCCTGCGGTGCGCAATACGCCGATGTTTGTTCTGGCGTTTGCGTTGTTTGTGGTCCTGGGGATGTGCTTTATTGCGGATACGGAGAAGGAGGAGGCGTAGCAGCTCGACTTTTCTCTTCTCACGACACGACGCACCATGATGATGATCGTTTGCGGGCTGCCCGTCATTATGGACTGGGCTGCCCTCTTTGTTTTCACTGTTACGCGTGCGGTCGGTTTCTCTAGGCCTAGGTTGTATGCTCTCAATGTATCCACTATATGTCTCGCTCATCTCTCTTCTCTCATCGGTCCTCTTTCTATTGCAATCTTATGACTGTTTGCTTACGTTCATCTCTCGCGCAGACGGCTCGTATGGAACAAGTTTAGATTTTGAAGGTCGATCGGACGGAGTGACGTGCATGCGATGTCCGAGTCGTCGATCATTTCGTCCGATTCATCTCTCTCTCCCTCTCTCGCGGTCTTGAGTCCCCCTCCTACTCCTCTGGGAAAAACACGAAGCGAGGATTATTTCTTGGCGGTCCAAGGTCCGTAACCCCGTCGAGTCAGTCGCTTGGACGGTGGAGCGTCACGGTGGAGCTTTGAAACTTGATTCGCGGCATCTCCGCGGCGGTCCGAGGAGGGACGTCGACGCAGATCGACTCGGATATCGTGTCGCGTTCGTTCCGTCATCCACTTCGTTCATCCGTTATTCCATATAAGCAAGTCGTACCTCATATTCCCACTTCTCACGAACACCAACCATAACACCAACCATGATGCGCTCAATCTACACCCTCCTCCTCCTCTCATCCCTCGCCTTCGCCTCCCCCGCCCCATCGCCCGCACCCTCCCCTGCACCCCTCCCCGTAGGCTCCTACTACGGCCGCCGCCAAACCTCCAACAGCAGCGTCACGTACGTCCCCGGGCGCCGCTGCTCGGGCGTCGTGAACAGCGACTCGTGCGACGGGGACGGAGTTTGGTGCTGCCCTATGAAGACGCAGTGCGCGATGAACCAGGATGGGAGCGAGGCGAGTAAGGAGGCTAGTCCGTGGTATTGTGCGAATGGGAATGTTATGATGTGTGGTGCGGGGGAGACTATGTGTGGTGCGTTTCTTTCTTTGGTTTCTGCGTTTTGACCTTCACGTCTGACGACTTGACGCTTTGATAAGGTGCTGGTGCGACGGCCGTGTGCTGCAACGATGAGGACCACTGCGACAAGTTTTCGGGCGTGTGCACTATTGGTGGTACGTTTCCACTTCCACCGACTGCCACCGACTGCATTTTTCTCACGAGAGCTCTACAGTCCAGCAAAGCCTCGCGAGCTCTAGCTTTACGATGTACATGAACTCTGTCCAGGCGAGCATGTCCTCCGCGTCGGACTCGGCGGTCGCGAGTGCGACGACTGTGGTTACAGCCGCAGCCACTGGCGCTGCGTCGCTCGCGCGTGGCGTCAGTGCTGGGGTTGCGATCCTTGCAGCTATCGCACTGTAAAATGTTTCCAATTGTACTGTACTTTTATGATGAATACTCGAAAACCTACCATCACGATCTTGTAATTTGTTTGTACTCCACGCACATAGACAATATTAATGAACTGATTCACATCCCCCGTTCGCGTCCAGTATGGGCGGATGTAAAAACCGCCTTGACGGGAGTCAAAGTCCGCCACACCCTCACTCTTCGTCCGATTCCATCGACCCATCATGCGTTCGGACGCAACAACCTCTTCCGCGACCGGCACATCTTCACCTCGCTTGTCGGGCACGACCAGCGTCGAAGAGACCCCTGCCAAAGCGCCGAAGTCGAGCTCGGACATGGACTTCCTCAACACGCCGTTCGAGTCGTTCAACCCGCATCTCGTGTCTGACCAGTACGACGACGACGCGCGCAAGGAGCCCGACTACGAGAAGGGTGCGTCCAGCCTCGAATTGTGTCAAGTTGTGGCTGACAACGCGCAACTGCAGAGATAACGCGGCAGATGTTGGAGGTGATGCTCGAGTTCCACGCGTGGGCGAGCGCGCGGCCGAAGCACGAGACTGTGACGCACGGCGAGGAGTTGAGCGGGGACGTGAATGAGATTGCGCAGGTCGAGGAACGCCAAGGCACGTCGACCGCTCTTTTTGGCTTTGGTGCTGGTGCTTGGCCGCCCCCATTTCCCCGCTCGGCGCCGTGTTCTGAACGTTTTGCAGAGCAAGCGCGTCTGAAGCTTATCCAGTTCGTCGCACAGATCAAGTCTGCCGTACTCGCCCTCACCAACTTTGGCCTCGAATGACGCCTTCACTACCTCCACCTCCGAGCCACCGCCGTGCTCTCGCTCTACTAGTCGCTTTTGCCGTTTTCCGTAGCTCTCACTTGCTGTCGTTTCCCATGGACTCTCGCTGACCTCTCACTCTGTACCGCATACAAATGCATGACCCGAATTAGACTTTGCTAACACGTGCCCGGCGCGGATCCCTACTTTACTCCCGCGAGTCTTCTCCGCGGATCACATGTCGGACCAAGCTCCTAATGCCGGCATGTCGAGGGATAATAAAACTAAGGCTCGAAACGTCCCCCGGTCCCACCTCTCTCTCTCTCCTGCCCCTCTCGCTTTGTACCCGCCCTCGACTGTCGCCGCCTGTGTGCCCTCTCGACGCGCTTCTTACTGTTACTCTTACACTCTACTCTAATCGTTCCCGTTCCACCCACGATCCGGTCCCTTTTCATCGAACTCGATTCACGCCCTCCATCGTCCAATAATGCGTCTCCAATTCCTTCTCCTCACTGCTTCCGTCACGGTCTCCCTCGCGGCCCAGAACGCGTTCTTCGTCGCGCTCGCCCCTGGCCCGCTCCGTCTCGTACACCCAGACGTCCACGCCCACACCCACGGCTACAACCACAACCACACCCGCACCCTCTCGCGACGCGACGTCAAGCTCGTCCCGGCGGCCAAGTGTGATGCCGCAGCGCCATCCCCGTGCGAGGCTACAGACGCCTTCTGTTGCGCCGAGTCGACACAGTGTCGCGCCCGCAAGTCTTCGCCCACTAGCAAGACACAGTGGCTCTGCGTGCACAAGGGAGAGCTGGACAGCGCGATGGAGTGTGGAGCGTACGTGACCCTTCTCACTGGATGGGTCTGACCTTGCTGACCCCTTTCGCGCAGGTCGGACACGCCGTGCAACGACGGCGTGAGCTGTTGTCCGGAGGATATGAGCTGCGCGGCAGAGGGCGGGTGCGTGGCGGAGATGAGCCCCGCGGACGGCGACGGCGACGAGGAGGGGCCGGGACAGGAGGGGGCGTGCGTCGACGGCGAGACTCCTTGTGGTGCGTTTCCTCCCTCTCTCTCTCTCTCTCTGAGTACTGATAACTCGTCTCTTCTCGTAGTGAACGCGTGCTGCACGGAGAAGGAGACGTGTCACGTCGCGACAGGGGTCTGCATGGCGGCTATAGAGGCAGGGGCAGACTCACCTGCACCGGCGCCGGCTGGTACGTCGTTCCCCCTCCCTCTCTCTTGACTCACAACCACTTACGCTTCCCATCAACAGGCGCCGCGCCGACCAACACCACCAACACCTCCTCCTCTGTCGCGTCCAACACCAACACCCACGCAGCGCTCGTCACCGTCACCGCCGTCCCCATGCCCAACACCGGCCATGATGGCGCAGGCTCGGTCGGGCTGCTCGTGGCTGTTTTGGGTGTCACGTTTATGGCGTCGTTGGCCTAGTTCGGTCGCGGACTATTGATCAGGAGTATTTACTATGTATGATGATGAGGTTTCGAATAGAGATGAGCATGTTCGATGCCGAAGACGTGAGGTGGTGAGGTTACAGTCGAAAGAGAGCTGGGTGTATCCGAGCCGCTCGCTGCCAATTCGCGCTGAGCGCTGAGCTCCTACTTGCCAAAGCTCATAACTCTCCCGTAGCGAGAGCAACAGGATGCGGAACATTCAGCAGTTGTGTCGCATGAGCTTCAACTTGCTCCGGAAAGGATAGGTGATGCGGGGGGCCGGATATCCTGCGGGAACGGTCGATCCCACGGCTCAAGAACCAGAATGCCGAGTGCTGCTTCCAGTCCAACAGACGGTTGGGAGGAACAACGCGCGCGAGTTAGTTGAAGCGCAAGGTGTTTTCTTCCGCCCTTCGTCCAGGTGGCGAGCGTCACCGTACCCAGTCACTGGTCAACGACAGTAGATAGTCACAATGCAGGATGATGGAGTTGAAGCGGCGCAGCTGGCCGACTCGTAGGAGGCGGATCGCAGCGGCTTTCGCGAGTAAGACAAGACCGCGAAGGACTGCCTTCCTTTGCAAGGAGACCTTGAACGGGCTTGCTGATTTCAGCGCTACAGAGCATACGAAGGAGGAGGGGCGGGGTCCGTTCCCACGCGAGAGGACGAAATCGAGCACTAGTACTGTATACGGAGCTGGATCGCAGCAGCAACTTGATACGAAGTCTCGTTCAGTCGCAAGTAGATAGGACGGCAAAGGGTTGCCTTCCTTTGCGAGGCCGGAGACATTAGAACGGGCCCGCTGCTTCAGACGCCGCAGGTCCAGGGGAGGGGCGGGTTAGTCGTTCGCGGGCTCCCGAGGAACTTGGTGCAACATGAATTTGAATTCGGGGCATCCAGATCCGGGTAAAGGTTTGAGATTGTCCGATGCCGGAGATGCAGCTGGAGCTGCGCAAGACATGGGCATCAACTCCGCACGCCAAGACGCTCCATGGAACTCGCTCGTCGTGCACGTGCAGGGCAGCCCCAGTAGAGACAGCTTGCCGATCTTTTGAGCGAGACGTTGACGTTGACGAGAAGAGGGTTGAGCCGGGATCTGCCGTTGGCCCTTGCTTCTGCTCATCCCGTTCGCGAGACTTACACCCCGTGGTTAATATCCGGTCTTCAGGGGCGAAGACTTGCGCGCTTTCCAGATGGCTCTTACGTGAAACTGAACGCGTTCTGACAGATCGCCAATCGCCAATCCGGTGATCCTTCGCACGCATTCGCACGCTCTGGGACCTGGGACTCGCGATCGGACTTGCGCTTTGTACGCCTTCACACCGACGCGCTCTGAGTCTGTACCTCGAACATCCTGCTGTCTGCGGCTTTGGTCTTGAGCGTGCGTGCCCTCTCGTCGAGTCTCCGGTGTACGGAAGACGGAGCGCATACGCCGTACGGTGCGCACCATGAGATGATCTGCCGCAGCGCCGCAAGTGATGGCGCAGCCTCTCCTAACTTACTTGGGCTGGGCACGTCGAACGCCGTATAAGTACATAAAGACAAGACGAGACGCAGGATTCAGCTCATTCGTTCCTTTCCTTGGTTCTTTCGGTCTCGAAGGATGTTGTTCTTACTGCCAGCTGTTCTGCTGGCTGCCTCTGCCGTAGCGTGCGTCTCCTTCCCCCCACCTGGACGTGCTGATTGAAACGTTGCTGTAGCCAGAAAATACTTCCCGGCGGGTACATCGTCGAACTCTCCTCCGCGCCTACGAGCAAGCGGTCTGCTGACGTACGTTCCATTCCTCCATCTCTCCTTCTACAGTATCCTAGGCTGACTTTTGTGACAGGTACACGATGAGTTTCTTAATGCGCTCGACAGACGCGCCGGTGGTCGGTTTCGTACACGCAAGAAGTACCAGAACAAGCTCTTCAATGGTCTCGCTGTCCAGCTTAACGTACGTACACCTCGAGCTGCTATTGGGATTCTGATTTCTGATATTGTTGGTATGCAGACACCTGAAGTGCGTTGAACACGGCCACGTCGAGACAACGGTCGTTTAACCCCGGCGCCTTCTAGGACCTCGCGGACTTGGCATCCTTGCCCAATGTCATCGCCGTGCACCCAATAGTTGTACACCCTGGCCCCCAGTGAGTCGTTTTCCTCGGAGATACGTGCATGTACTTACGGACACTACAGGCCTGTCGACATCCGCGTCGTGTCGAGTCCCCTTAACGCAACGGACGGTCAGAGTACGCACATCATGACGGTCCGTATTACAGTACAGTAGTCGTGGGGCCTTCATTCTGACTACTTTCTCACTCAGGGGGTGGACAAGGCGCATGCGAACGGCTTCACTGGCGCGGGGATCAAGATTGCGATGTGCGTACTACATAACTGCTGTTTTGCCCGTGGCTCACGCGTGTTGGTTGCAGCCTTGACAGCGGTGTCGACTACACGCACCCGTCCCTCGGCGGTGGCTTCGGTCCAGGATTCAAGATCGCATGTAAGGTATTTTTACACCCTTGCGGGTGCATGTACTGACTTTGATGACACGTACTTAGTCGGCACTGACCTGGTCGGCGACGACTATAACGGTGATAACACGCCCGTTCCCGACGACGTACGTAGAGTACTTGTACTCTTACATTCCTCACCTGAACGCTCACCGGCCGTTTAGGACCCCATGGACTGCGTCGGGCATGGCACAGTATGTTGTCCTCTTACGTCCCCGTTCAACGAGCTTACCGTGAGATGTAGCACGTCGCAGGCATCATCGGCGCGAATCCAGGCAACGAATTCGGTATTTCTGGCGTCGCATACAACGCTACCATCTTCGCGTACAAGATCGGCGGCTGTCGTGGCGGTATCGGTGCGTCTTCCCCTTGATCCATTTCTCCTTACTTACTCTGTCTTCAACTCAGGTGACGACGTGATCATTGACGCGATTATGCGCGCGCACGACGCGGGTGCGGACGTGATCACGATGAGCTTCGGGAGCCTGGACGGCTGGTCGAACAGTGTCCTTGCAGTCCTCGCAAGCCGCGTCGCGGCGGAGGGTGTCATCATCACCGCTTCAGCGGGTAATGATGGCGAGGCGGGGCCGCTGTATATGTCGACTCCGGCATCGGGAGAGAACGTCATTGCAGTTGGCTCGGTTGAAAAGTGCGTGCAGTGGGCCGCTTCATTCCGCGCTGGTGCTGATGCTGTGTTAGCACGGCGAGGATCTTCCAAGCGTTCGAGTCGAACATACCGCACGAACCATTCGTACGTCTCAGAAACCCTAGTACCGGTAGAGCCGGGTCGTTAAACCGTTTACTATGTAGGCGTACTTCGACCTCAACTCTGGCGGCGTCCAAGGCTCGCCCTTGGGCAATGTTACCACCGATCCCTTGCCCGTCTATGCGATCTATCCATGTGAGTATTTTGTGACTCAACCCGCTGGCTTTATGAGATGTTGACGAGTGCGCGTCTTTCCATCCAGTCCCTCCAGATACACCGACGGCGGATTGCAGTCAGCTTCAGCTGCCAGGCGTCCCCGAGGACGTTGACCTGTCCAAGTATGCGGTCGTGGTCCGTGGCTCGTATAATATGGATTGCTCTTTGGTGCGCGGTACTCCCACTGTGTCAGCCGCGTATACAGTTCCCTAATCCACTCGCCCAGATGGAAGCACTTGAAGACCGGGTGCGCTCAACGCTCGCGCCAGGTCGACTTTGTACTGATACTCGCGAAAATTCTTGCAGCACCCAGCCGCGGCAATATTCTACGAGTGGGTCAACCGTTTAGCACCGTTGCTCATACATACAGTACTAATACGATCCTTGTGTAGCTTCCCGTATGCGCTTAGTGGCTTGAACGCGTACCCCGCCGTACTTCTCTACGACGACGCCGGCGGGTTCTTCCTTGCTGACGCGTTCAATCGCGGGGAGAACGTTACCGTTCAGTTCGCCAGGAAAACGATCGAAGAGCCTACGGAAAACGGAGGGTTGGTGTCCTACTACTCGTCAATGGGCCCCGCGAACGATTTGGGGTTCAAGCCTACTCTCAGCGCGCCTGGAGGTGCGTTGCTCGCTATATGGCCAGCGAGTGCCATACTGATCCCAATCGCACGAAGGAAACATTACGAGCACGTACCTCACCTCGGCCGGTGGTTGGGCCGTTCTGTCCGGGACATCTATGGCATGTGCGTGGCGGACATCGTGTTTGAGTCGTACGACTATACATACTGATTCCTAAAACCTTTCCTAGGTCCATTCGTTGCTGCTAGCGCTGCCCTCGTTCTTCAGGCCCAGCGTCAAACCAAGGCGCATACGTCTGTACGATCCCTTCTGCAGTCGACCTCCGCGATCGTGCCCTCCAGCAAGGACGATAATGCACTCGCTGCGAGCTTGTCGTGGCAGGGCAGTGGATTGATCAACGTCTGGGACGCAGTGAACGCCAAGACGCTCGTATCGCCGAGTGAGTTGCTGCTGAACGACACCACACACTGGAAGACCAAGTGCGTTGAATCCACTTCCTGTAAGCAAAGCGGTTCATTGACAAGTGTGATCTGCATAGGCACACCATTACAATCAAGAACACTGGGCGAAGTGTGCAGACGTACAGGCTCTCGCATCAGCCTGCAGGGACGACGTTGTCCCTAGAGCCGGTCCGTGTTGATCATCCGCTTGCCGTTTTCCTGACACCTTTGCGGCACGCAGGGGAAGCACGACATTAACCGGACACCTGCGCTCATCGCCGCGCCTGTACAAGTGTCCTTCAGGCAAAGCACAATCACCGTCGCGCCCGGCGCCTCGTCATCGATCGATGTCACCATCACGCCCCCTCGGGGCGTTGACCCCGACACATTGCCAATCGTCTCTGGGTGGATCGTGGTGCAAAGCAAGGGCGGCGACAGCGTGAAAGTGCCGTACCTTGGCGTCGCCGGTTCTGTGACGGGCGCGCAGGCGATTAGCACAAGCGACGTGCTTCAAAACGGAAACGACGTGCTCCCGGGTCTCATCCCTGTGGACGATCTACACCCGCAGAAAGGCCCGCAAGATTATCGAGCGGATGACTTCTCGAGTTACCCTGTCCTTTGGTTTGGGTGCGCTTGCAGACTATTGAGCTTGCTGCAGCCGGATACTGACATGTAGACGGCAGCTTGACAATGCCGTCCCGCCTTGTTCTCGTCGACCTCATCGATGCTGCTACGAACGTCACTTCTAATGTCCCTCATGGTACCTCAACTTCGAGCGCAGTGGAGAAGCGCGCGTGGTCGTCGTGGCTGCCGGCTTCTGTCAAGTCTAGATTGCCGGGTGCTCCATCGGTCGCCGAGTCTTCGACCATCCCGACCATTGCGCCGCTTGCGGAGTATGATTGGCAGCCTCGCGGCGGCAGGTATCCCGGCTCTGTGCGTTCCTCTGTTCGCTCCTCCCGTAGTCGCATACAACTGACCATCTGGGTGTATTCCTTACAGCCCAACCCGAACTACAGGGTGCACTTGAGGGACTTTGCAAATGG
Organism: Exidia glandulosa HHB12029; assembly: GCA_001632375.1. Classification (NCBI taxonomy): domain Eukaryota; kingdom Fungi; phylum Basidiomycota; class Agaricomycetes; order Auriculariales; family Exidiaceae; genus Exidia; species Exidia glandulosa. The sequence goes on from KV425950.1 coordinate 172,611, forward strand.
AACCCACATTCCTAACGGTCGTGTTCGTGCTACGCATTCTCTTCGTGGAGTCCGCTGATTGACTCTTGGTTTCTCAGTACAAGGCTCTTCTGCGCGTCTTGCGGCCGTTCGGCGACCCAGAGAACGAGGACGACTTCGATGTTTACGTGTCGTACGAGTTCGCATATGTCTAGAGCCTGCGTTGGGTTCTCCATGGTGTACTTCGTGTCTAATCGGCCGCTCGGGTCCGCGGCATGGGGCCCCGACCAGACGTCGCTTCACTCTCGTTTCTTCCACGGACACTCTTTTGATTCGGACACTCACTCCCTCGGACGTTGGACTTTACTACCACTCTCACTAGCTACCAGTACCTCGTATTCCGTACGTAGCACAAGAAATATAGTTGTGATTATTGGATTATAATCAGGTTTCGAGGGTACAGGAGATGCGGTAAAGTACTCGACTGAACATGAATAACCTTGCTCGTGCGAATCTCACTCGTTGTAACAGATCCAACTTCCCACCTGATCGTTCCAATTGAAGTTCCCGTCCCGCCATTGTCCGGAATTCGAAATGCCGGGAGCGCGAACTGGGCCGATGCTGGGGTTTCCCCCGTAGCGCCAGCATGAGTCCGCATCGCACCCGTCTGGGCTCCACCATTTGCAGAGACCGCCGCTGTGAAGAATAAGCAAGGAATCTCTTCTGAAGGCGAAGCACACACCCGTATCCGTAGCACTGCTCGCGGGTTTCTTAGTATCAAGAAGCGTCGAGATGCCAGACTTTGGGACGCACCTTCTGGTCGCCGTCAGGGCCCCAGCTACTGATCTGATGCCACCATGGGCTTCCGAGGGAGACACACTGTAAATCGGTTAGCAAATGTGTACGTGGACCGTGCGTTACTCCCGACCTCATTGATGGGCTGCTGAGCGTAACCTGCATCGCGTATGAAGATGCCGTATGGATAAGTCCTAGTCATGCGACGTACCGCACTGACCACCCTGTGGTACGTTATAAGCAGAAGTTAAAGTACGTGTGGAGTTACGACCCACCCAGTTAAAGTCGATGCAAATGAAGATACCCTTCGTTTCAGCGCGCTTGACCTAGAGAATATGAGCCTTGTAAGCACGGACTGGAACGGACAACCTTTGCGCCGGTGGTGTTTGCGAGAGGTGCTCCAGGCTCGTCGAGGTATACCGTGCCAACGGACTCGATGGGGAGGATCGTCCCGTCCCAGTTGACGGACTTCAGCCATTCGAGCTCCTCGGTGGAAGGATCAAGGGCCGTAGGCGTCGAAGGGTCGTACTTGTAACTACCCGGAACGACGTTCCCCTCTGAAGGGGTCGGTACGGCGTATGAGATCGCGATTGCGATGGCGGAGAGAGCGAAGAACGTCTTGGTGAACATTGCAAGAGCGGTAACGGCGAGATGAACGAAACGAAGAGATTGTGCTGGAAGTCTCGAATTTATACTCTGCCGCCTGGATCCAGAGCGGCGGTTAGATTCAGAATGTAATACCTCAGGCTGATGCCAGCAAAGACCCGGAGTCAGCGTTCGGTGAATCGGGCACCGCACCAGAGCAGCAACACAGCCGGATTAGCGAGAACAACATGGAATCCTTGGCATGAGTCGCATGCAAGTACGTGGTTCGTCTCCTTTTAGGCATATTGTGCATGGCAGCGGCCACAACTTGAAGTTCGCGCGTTGCGCGGATCTGAGCATCCCCAACCGCAGCGCGAATGAGCCCTTGCCGTTCTCCTGGGGTTGTTCAGGTCGCGGCGTCGAGACATAGACCCTATCATAGACAGTCTTGAGGACCATTGTTGTACAAGTTGTACAATAAGTGGATAGCCCGCTCATGCCCAACTACGCAAGGAGAAAAAAGCGCTTTCGTCCGACATGACCGCAGCGCAGTGACGCGGAACGGCGAGGTACAGGCCGTACCCTTTCCAAGTGGTGACCGAAGACGCGCTACCAAACGGTCAGACAGCAGGATTGCGAACATGGATGAGAAGAGCGAAGCCCGGTCACGGTCTACGGCTGCTGCCGCTTCTTGGACTTGAACCTGCTTTTCGTTTTGGCAAGTTTCAGTAACGGACCGATTAGCTCTACAGCCCACGGCCACTAGTACTGTGCTGCGTACAGTTCCTACCAGCGTATCTGTCACGCGTCTTATCGCTGGCAATCTTCTTGGAGGCTACTCCGGCTATGGCGTCTACCACTCTGGCTCGGGCGCTCATCAGGTGCCCGGCGACATCTCTCTGTATGGCGCTGTACGGCATTTCGACGCATGCTCCATTCTCGCAGTAAAGGCCGCTTGTGACCGACCGATGGTCGCATCCCAGTGTCCGTGGCTTGGCAAAGTGCGCTGTCCTTGCACTTTATATTCGGGACTTGACGCCCGTGAGCATTTTCGCATCTATCTCCACTGCAAACAGAATGCGCTATCGTGCTCTATTTGCGACATTACTTCTTGCATTCTGCGGCTCGCCCGGACTACGGGTCTCAGCGCGGAGCGACGTCGACCTCACTCGGAGCAACCGTCGGCCCCCAACGCAAGGGCTCCCTGACTGGTCGCACGCTGGATACGAGGGAGGTAGCGACCTTCCCGGTGATGGTCAAGTTGGTTATACGCTCGGTCCTGCTGAGCTTGCATCAACCTACAACGTTATTCCAAACGATGATCAGGACGATACGCCGGGACTAGAGAAAGCGATACATGGTCAGTAGCTTCCAACCACGCATTACGCCACAATTGATGAGTTATATGGGCAGATATGCGCCAGCACGCGCGGACCAACTCCTTCGCTCTCATTCAGCTCCCCGCGGGCGTTCTCAATCTCAAGTATACTATTTACATCGACACGAACTACCTGATCATCCGCGGGGCGGGAACCGACCCCAATGACGGAGGAACCGTCCTGTCTTTCAGTCCTGACGAGAATACACGCTACGATGTGCTTGAGGCCAACGGAAGTCGTTGGTCCCAGACCGGTATGTGCTCTTCCTGAAACCGCGTCGCGGTTCTGCTTACAGCTTCGCGGTCGCTCAAGGTATGAAGACGGCATGGAAATACCAAGTCCCCGATAGTACAGTTCAGAGCGGCTTGCGAACCATCACTGGCTCCGCGTCGAGTGGTTGGTGCGCGCTATACATTCTCATCCTCCGCATCTAGTGCCTCATTGCCCGCTTAGGCTATGGCCCGGTCGCTCTCTGTTCCGCGTCGGTAGCAAGGAGATTGCGAGCAAGTTTCGCACACCGTACGATTTGGCCGAACCGAATCGGAAAGATCTGTTCTTCGGGACTGTCAACTACCACTGGCGGTACGTCTGTTTTGTCATACATTGGAGGCGCGGGCTCAGCTCATCTGTCACAGTAACGATACAGTTCGTCTCGTACGCATCGTGTCCCTAGGTCTGACACCTGCTTTAGAAAATCAAGGGCTTCATGGCCGATCAGACGAAGGACATCGCCGGACACGCAGGGTAGGTCAGTCTCAACCTCGTTTTAGCGGCCGTAACGCGTGCCGCAGGTCGAACCAGATATACTACGACTATCAGAACACATCCTATGTTTGGGAACCGGGACAAGACGTCTGGGTCGGTGAGTCCCTTTGCTTGCACGACGTTGACAGAGCACTAAGCTGCTATCGCACAGCTGGGCCCATCCGTTCCGTCGGTCAGTCACACGGGATAGCTTGTCGTATTTGGCCTAAACGGCGCCCAGATTATGATAGCTGGGGCGTCACCAACAGTTCATATTACGTCAACGAGTACATGTTCCAGGTTCGTACCGTTGGAGGGTGTGCGAAGACGCTGTTAACACACGGACTTTCAGGATTGGTTCACTGTAGTTGATGTCGGCGAGGACGGTGACGGCAAGTTTCTGGTCCTGGATCACCCTCTGGCGTTCGACGTGTACTCGAACTCGGCTGCCGGAGGTGCTCAAGTCATGGAAGACGCAGTTTCTCCGGCAAAGGCGAGAGAAGTAGCTTCAGTATCGCAAGTGTTATCCTAACCGAAATGACAGATCATGCCGATCGAACGGCCTGTGCATCACGTCGGGATCGAAAACCTCTACATCACGCAGCCGATGGATTTGAACCCACAGGATGGTGCGTGCAAATTCCGCGTCGGAAGCGTTGCTAATGGGAACCTTAGCCGTCGACAACTACGGGAACATGAGACCAAATGCTGCGATGCATGTAAGTAACTGCGCACAGCTCTATGACCGACGACTGATACCTTCCGTAGGGAATCGTGTTCCGCTATGCTCGTGACTGTTGGGTCAGAAGCATACGTACCTAGTACGCACACTTCTCTCGCGTCTCCGCGAATAGCTAATGACCCTGCAAAGCATGACAGGGTCGCACCCGATCGCAACCGAGGTGACTGCGATTACGGCCTACGCTCGCATTGCTGCAAGACTGAAGTCCTTTTCAGGTTGCACGCTTCATCCAGATTCAAGACAACTACTTCGACGGTGAGCTATCCGTCCGATAGCGTACTACGGGAGCTGATCTTACGTCTAGGCTCTTGGAACAAGGTCGGGTTTCGAAGTCTTAGCTACGATACCACCGTGCTTGTGACTAAATATCACACAGGGCGCCGGTGGTAATGGTTACTTGCGCGGAAGCAGAGTCTGGGACAGCCTGTACTTCAACAATGTCCTCAGGTATAGTACGTCGTCTGCGGCGGAACCATATTGTAGCCTCATCTCTTTAGGAACCTGCGTCATTTCACTTTCCAATGGTACGCTCGGCATATCCGCCTTACTGTCCCTCGGAGTAATAGTTGATCAGGTGTTCTATGCGCAACGTCGCGCTTTACAACGACATGACAAATGACTTCAACTTGCACGGCGGCTGGGAAGGCTACAATCTCGCCGAGCTGAACACGATTGTTGTACCATACGAACACCGCGCCGGAAGGTTTGTCGACTCGGTCCCTCCGAGTCTGGATTATACTGAGACTTTGCGCAGCTGTAGCTCCAACTGCGGCGGAGAAGGTAAGCTACGTAGCGCCTACGAATCTTTACATGAGTGACGCATGGGCTATACCAGGTGGCGCATCGGAGAGCGGTACCTGGGCTCCTATTTACTGGTACTGTTACCATGTCGGTGACCGGGTCATTTCTCACCAAAGAGCGACAGGTCGACTGGTGCTAAGGCGAGCAAGTGGAGCGGCGCAACCGGGCCTCAGAACGTGTTCCACAGGTACTGAGCGCACTTTACTTTGTCGAAGCTAACCCATTCGGCAGAAACTACATGCTCAAATCATTCGTACCTGGTGGCGGCGTGGTCGACTATCTCCCGTACTTTACGCGTGATGCCTCCAAGTCCAAGAATACTGTGATATGGCAATTTGGCTGGTAAACCGATCCGCTCGCGTTCCCACATAGCATATATTGACAATTACACAGGGACCGCGACAGCACGTCTGGCTCGCATTACCATGTCAGAAAAAAACTTTGCGGCTTATAAGTACATACAACACTATAAGCACTTATAATCAATTACGACACCGCCTGTAACAGACTGTAAGCGGGAGCCTCGCCTATAAGCGAATGCCACTTCGCTTATAATAGCTTATGGTCCCGTCGACTGCTTATGACGCTCCTACAATTGAGTAGATTACAATATGAGAGAATACCGCACTACAGCTCGTTCAGACTGAGGAACATGTCGTTGTCGGGTCATGTTGCAGCTACTTACTCAACGATGTCACTCGCCATGGAGGATGATCGCGGCGCAGCTCATTTTCGCAGCCCGCCGCCGCCCTTGCCCTTCGCCCGCTCACCAGTCTATCGCCCGACCGCGTACCGCGAACACCCATGCTACGTCTATTGTACACGCGCAAAGCCCAGCGTGGGATGACGACCTGCCATCGACGCACAGTATCCACGGCTCGTCGTCTCGCGTCGCCTGCACCGCCGCCCATCTCGCGCTCGCTCGTAGTGCGGCCGCCTATGGACGAGGACCAGAGCGAGTAGCCGCGTGCCTCGAGATCTAAGAAAACTCCATGGGTTATTGGAAGATAACGGACTTGTGCTCACCGTCTGCTCAGCCGGTATATCGGTATGTCGTTAGGTGCTGCACCTCGGCTATAAGACTCGCTAGCTAATCCTCGCGATCAAACGCTTCCCAGCACGCGGCGTAACGTGGTAGTGCGCACGGGTCCGACGGATGGCCTGCCGTCTGCAGACGTTAGTCGCGTGCAACCCGCCTCGCAGGCCGGTAACATGGACACCTCGTGCGTCTTTCATGTTATCTGTCGCGTTACGCTTGTGTCCTGACTGTTTCACAGGCCGCTGAGCAGCCTTATGCGCGATAGCAGCCAGGAACCGGCGCAGCGCGTCGCAGGTCGTTCGTCTGCTCCTCATACACCGTAAGCCTTTTATCTCCGTCCTTTTCTTGCGTGCTAACGGTCTACAGCGGCTCATGGCTCGATGCCGATGACGCTCCGGCCCCGCCACTTGCGCGCCGCCCAAAGGCCAGGGTTTGCAAGAATGCGTACAATCTCTCGACGCCACCTGTCGACCCAATAGACGACGCCGAGGTTGTTGCGCGGAAAAAGGTTAACATTATGGAAGACAAGGTGCATTTGTACCTCATTCACCATCTTCATGTACTGAAACATTACGGAACAGCTGGGTGACGTCCGTCCGCAACTCAAGTCGCTCTTGTTCAGTCGCCCGACGAGCTGCAGGCGCTCATCACGCGATGCCTATCCCATCGTCGTCTGTCGGCGACGTTGAAGAACCCGCGTAGCAGCAGAAGTCACGCCATGCTCACGATTTGGGTCAAGAATCGTATCTTGCCGCAGCTGGATGACGGGTAGATCTTCCTTGTCGAGTACGTGCACTCCTTCGAGTCCGTGGCTTTCCTGACGTGTCACAGTCTTGCGGGCTCTGAGGGATACGACGACGCGAAGCACCCTATGCGCCAGCTCATGGACGAGTCGCGCGAGACCAACAAGTCGCTCATGGCGCTCAAGGACTGCGTTCGTGCGCGCGCCAGGGCTACAGAGGCCGACACGTTCGTGCACGTACCGTACAGGACGAACAAGCTCACGCTCCTCCTGAAGGTGCGTCTCTACTTGTCGGCTTTGTACAGGGCTGAGGCAACGCGTAGACGCTGTTCGACCTCGAGTCGCGCCAGCAGCCGCGCACTCTCGTCATCGCGCAAGTCTCGCCACACATGCGCGACGCGCACCACAGTGCGAGTACGCTGTCGTACGCCGCTCCATTCCGCAGTGTCGCGGGTGTAGCTTCCACTAGTCTCCTGCGCAGACTGTAGATGGAAGATTAAGCTTCCACTAGCACGGCTGAACCTGCTGCTGACAAGGTCGAACGGGCGACGCGCAGGAAGAAGCGCTAGCGGTACTCACCGTGCGCGCGCCGTAATGTATTATAGAATTGTTGCACTCATCCAATCCCCACTTCGTTAACCCCTCGCTGCGCGGAATCGCAACTGCCACATGTTGGCCTTGAAGAGTATAACCCCAGCGGCGGCCGTCAGATGGACCGAAACTCTGGTGGGATGGTGCTGGGCCATGGCCAGACCTCTGAGATCCGATGAGCATATGGCCATGCTTTCGGATGAACTGACGTTTACAGGATTAGTATAGATTAGATTAGATATAGATCCGACCCGCCTCGCAGCCTCCCGCCTCACAGCAGCCGCCCGAGAAGGGCGGAGCTGCGAGGTGAGCGGGAGCTGCGAGGGTGGGATCGGAAGAGCTTTTCGGGCACAGGGTGCCCTGCATGCTCATAACGCTTATAAGCCGGGTTCCGCTTATAAGCTGCCATAGGCCTATGACCGCTTAAGGTCAGGGTATTATGGCATATTCAGGAGCTTATAAGCGGCCATCGACTTACATGCCCTTCGAGGGTCTACATAGTCTTACACTGAAGTATAAGTGCCGATCTTTTTTTCTGACACAGCACCTGACGCTTGACGGGGGAAGCCCTCTCCAGGACTGGCAGGGCAGCGAACAAGTCGGATTTCAAGACGACCCAGCTCGAGGCGTCAGTGCCTTGTTGCAGGATAAATATACGAGCCTGTTTCTCAGCGACACCTCTGGCCTCGAAGGACCACCGTGGTTCTCATCTGTCACGGGTGTTGATGTGTGTCCAGCCAGTATGTCTGCGGTTCATGTCTTATCCTTGCTGCTGAATCCTCGCGCCTAGACTCTACAAGTACAACCTGCGACACTTGCCCCACGAATCTCCACTTTCCAGCCGATTTCAACGAGATTTTCAGCCGTGAACTTTTCACCGATGATACCTATATATCGCGAAACATCTCTCCCTCTACTATCGGGTCAGTTGATCTTCTGCGGAGAGACGGGAAGGATCGGTGAGCAACTAGAATGATTGACGAAGGTGCCTACTGCTGAATCTTTGCATAGCTCCTTGGCTTCATGGGACTACCAACCTATCCATTTGGTAAAATCGTTGCGTCCATATTTCCGCTTAATATAGTAACGCTCTCCACAGTACCTCAGAGTCGCAGCATTCCTCGCCATTTTTTACCAATCTTGGATCACAACGCAGGAACCAGCGCATACCTCTAGAAGTACGTAGGCCGACTAGTCAGCGGGATTACCGTGATTGATTGACCTCCTTGCAGACATCGTTACCGGCCTCATTGGAAACACACAACTTGTACCCGACACGGCAGCAAATGAACCTGTCAATGATGCGCAGAACCCATCTTGGAGCATCATGGAAGCGTGGCGTCCGCTGAATATATATCGAAGTCTGCTCTATCACGCTTCACAGTTGCAAGCCGTGCAATTGTACGTTCTCAGCCTCAGTGTTCCCTGCCGGAGATTGTGCATTTACTGACACCGTATGTCGAAGTCCTGTCAGTGTTACGGCACACGAGCTACCGCTCTTGCCGAAAGGGTTATCGCCTCAGACTTCCCTCCTTTTT